>JAXGGA010008547.1:0-56235 GCA_038373865.1 Uloborus plumipes | reverse complement strand
CAAATCGAATCATTTTAACTGAAACGAATTGCTCTTTCCATTGGTGGATCGGAAAATCAACTAGGCCGTTTGAAAGGGTGGAAAAAGCAAAGCCAACCCGGAAACTTTTTAGTAAATTGTTTTCGATGCACTTATTTAAACTCAATTTCTTGAGAAAAGCCAGCTTTTAAAAACCAACTTTTTGATGAAAACTGAATCGATTGCGTTACTTTTTGTTAGTTCTAGCTCGTTTATTCATGGATTTAGTTTTTCGTTCACTATTAAATATTTTAACAGCTATGTCAATTTTGAGTATGTTTGTATCTGAACTTAATGCACGTTTAATATATTTTTCTTAACCCTACACTGCATGATTTTTTATTTTTCGTCGAAAAAAATATATGTGTTTGTCAATGTAATAAGAAAACATGGAAAAATATTTAAAAAAATTTAACTCTAAATTTTCACCCCTTTCTAATTAAAAATAGTTTTGTTGCCAAATGGCTACACCATGCATACAACAGATAAAAATGATTGTAAATGATAGTCTTGAAATTAGTTCTTTTTTGTAAAAAAAATAGAGGAATTGAACATTTGGTGCACTGTACTCTTGTAATCCTTTACATTTTGACATTTTACATCATTTTTTATATGTACTTGTACTTTCCGATGATCAATTCTGTCAAATCTGATGTCTTTGGAGGCTCTCTCGCGCAAGCTTTCTTTCTTTTCTCTCTTTTTTTTTTTGGTTTGTAACTAGTTCCTTTGTAGCTAATGGTCTCTTTTATATACGCTTTTATTAATTTCATATGTGGGTTTGTTTGTATGTATGTATGTATGTATGTAACTCTGAATAAAAGATAAAATTTACGTTCTTTGCAAATATAAAAGTAATATCTTTATCTTTACTAATATATAAAGCTGTAGAGTTTGTTTGTTTGTTTGTTTGTTTGTTTGTTTGAACGCGCTAATCTCAGGAACTACTGGTTCGGTTTGAAAAATTCTTTTTGTGTTGAATAGTCCATTTATCCAGAAAGACTTTAGGCTATAGTTTGAAAAGATTCGATAAGCGATTCGTTTTTTATTCGAATTCAAGGCAATTTTCTCATAAATCGCCGAATACTGGGGTTAAAAATTACTTACACATATTAATGTTATGTATCGTTGGAAGCAGAAAAATTTGTCCGTCCTATGCAGTTTGTTCCGATTCTCTAACTTAAACACAGCACGAGTTATTCAATTTTTAAACTTGCCTTTTGCAAGGCTTCACCCGATTTCTTGCAATACTTGGTTCATTAAAACCATCAATAAAAAATAAACTAATTATTCCACAGTTTTGATTTTTACGCCATTGGATAGAGCGATATTTTTAACCCTAGAATTGATTCGACTTACAGTCGAAGAACCAAGCTTTTATCTCCACTAGAAAAAAAGTTACAAGCGTTTGAACTTTGAGTTCGAAAACCTCTTTCCTGATCAAACTATTAAAGTTTTATTGCGTTGCTATGGCGACATCTTTTAAATTCATTGTTGGTGTCCTTTTCTTCATTTCGTTTCTTAAAAGCATTTCATTTTACGGCGTTTCAACAAGGCAAATAATGCGATCGTCCGTGTTTCACTTGAATTCCTGCATACTTAATGGCTTATATTTTTTTTTCATGTAAACTTAAGTGCGGATATTCAGTAGTTTTGAAAATCAGAGGGAAACCCGTGATGATCACAGCGCATTCCAATGTAAAAGCGTATTTTTTAGTTTTTTTTTCAAAACTATATTTTAAAATTATTAATGACTTTACTTGTCCGTGTAAGCACAACGTTTGAGCTAACTGAAATCTAAAATGAACACGTTTTAAAGGCTTTTCCCTATTGATTCTTTGTTTGTTCACTCTGTTGAACATCAACTAAACATTGATAATTGCGAGGTCTTATAAACGGTAGAACAGCCGAAAGTACCACTTTTGGGTCCGCATGATTATATTATACCTTCCAAAAAGAGAAAGAAGCTAGCGCGAAACATAAACAAAGCACATACTTCACGAACTATAGAGATGAATCGAAGTGTTCTCTGGAACTTACTGCATAATGTTGCCAAATGGCTACAGACGTGTATTATGTCCTAGATTTTTTCCAAATAATTATTTTGGTGTAAAACGCATCTTAAACGAAAGATAAATGTTTATTTTATTCATGTTATTTTTTTAAAAGACCAAGAAAAATATTTAATTGTAAAAAATAATTTCAAAACATGGTAGTTTGAGTGATTTTAAAAGCTATCCATATGGATTCATTTAAGAGCATGTAACAGACCAGTGCTGCCATGTATGGAGGATAAATGGTGATAATTGCTTTAAATATACCCAATACTTGCTTTTTATGAATTGAGTTGCCTTATGACTACATTCTGCTATTCATAAGGAGGTCAAATTGTCCATGTAGCCAATTGGCAACACCATGCAGTGTAGGGTTAAATTGCGTAATGCACATCATGCTCTCTACAAAAAGCTAAATTGGGGAATGTTGTAGAAAAGAATCGTATTCATAAAGGAAATGAGTCGTATTTAAAAGATTTTAGTACAGATAAGTTTAGTATATGGGTCATTCCATGTCAAGTGTACGAGGCGTCCCCACTCGACCCCCTCCGATTTTGATGAAAATTTTTTTGGATGTACATATAAGACTTTCATGAAACCATACCAAAGTATAGCTCTATAGGCCTTATGGTTTAGCCAATAAAAATTATTGAAAAAAGGCCTCTTTTTCGTGTCTTGAAAAAAATGAACAAATCGTCAAATTTTGTGCTTTTATTGCTCGCGACCTAAGACGCTTATCAGGCTCAAATTTGGTGATTCTGATCCCTGTTTAGGGTAGAATAGCCTACTTGTGTAACAAAAGCTTCATGCACTATAGATTTTTTGCAATTTGCTGCCAAAGTTGGTAAAAAATCGTATTTTGGTAAATTTTGATCATACGTTATCAGCTTGTATCTGCTGAGAGAATGACTTTCTGAAGCTAATTCTTTCCTCGTTTGTAGCCTGATAGTTCGTCCGAAAGGTGTGCAAGTGGCATCTCGATAGCTCAAATAATTGCTGAATTATGCGAGTTGAAATTCCAGTTAAATTTCTTTTTTCTCAATTTTGTCTCAATTTCAAAGGGCAATATCTCAAAAGGGTCATCTTGGATTTCAATTTTCTTTACATCATTGGAAAGAACACACTTTTCTTAACTAAAAAACGTTATTTTTATTTTTGAGACAAACCAGTTTCAAGGGATATTGCAGGTCAAAAATGTGTACGTCATTCAACGTGAAATCAAAGAAAAAAAGACATAGACCTCAAAAGTTGATGTCAATTTGTTCTATTAAAATTTACAGGAGCTATTGTACTTATGTTCTGATAAAAAAAACCTTTTTTAGATGCTTTTGAACTTTAGTTTTTGTGTGCGCATCCGTAAAAACTCAAGAAATGGCAAAAAATAAAGTTTCGTTTTTAACAAAAATAATTATCTTCTTATCGCTGCTATAAGAGCTTGAGTCTTTTCCTATGTGTTATTTTTAAGCTCTTGAAACAGAATTTCGGATGATATGTCACTTGGCAAGGTTGTAGGTCATTAATGTTTCAAGGTCATAAAAAGCATTTTCCCATTTTTCATCAATTTTGTTTATGGGCAAATTGCAATCATAGGCTGAATATCTAAACACATCCTCGGCAGTATAATGAATGGATTTTCAATTAATACTTATCATATTTTCAATTACTATTGTTATCATTTATTTACACGGTGGAAATAATTGCAATATTCAACTCTATCGAAAACTTTCGTTATCGCATTTTAGAAAAATGGCTCTGCAGTCCTATTATACATATTTTTTATCACACACACCATATTAACTGTTTTATTTATTATTTATCTCATTTATTAATTATTTTTATGTTTATTTATTTTTTTATTTTTTGAAAAAGGAAACAATGCTTTTTATGAATTTAAAATATTAATGACACCTTGCCAAGTGACATATCCGAAATTCTGTTTCAAGAACTTAAAAATAACACATAGGAAAAGACTCAAGCTCTTATAGCAGCGATAAGAAGATAATTATTTTTGTTAAAAGCGAAACTTTATTTTTTGCCATTTCTTGAGTTTTCACGGGTGCGCACACAAAAACTAATGTTCAAAAACATCTAAAAAAGGTTTTTTTTTTTTTATCAGAACATAAGTACAATAGCTCCTGTAAATTTTAATAGAACAAATTGACATCAACTTTTGAGGTCTATGTCTTTTTTTCTTTGATTTCACGTTGAATGACGTACACATTTTTGACCTGCAATATCCCTTGAAACTGGTTTGTCTCAAAAATAAAAATAACGTTTTTTAGTTAAGAAAAGTGTGTTCTTTCCAATGATGTAAAGAAAATTGAAATCCAAGATGACCCTTTTGAGATATTGCCCTTTGAAATTGAGACAAAATTGAGAAAAAAGAAATTTAACTGGAATTTCAACTCGCATAATTCAGCAATTATTTGAGCTATCGAGATGCCACTTGCACACCTTTCGGACGAACTATCAGGCTACAAACGAGGAAAGAATTAGCTTCAGAAAGTCATTCTCTCAGCAGATACAAGCTGATAACGTATGATCAAAATTTACCAAAATACGATTTTTTACCAACTTTGGCAGCAAATTGCAAAAAATCTATAGTGCATGAAGCTTTTGTTACACAAGTAGGCTATTCTACCCTAAACAGTGATCAGAATCACCAAATTTGAGCCTGATAATCGTCTTAGGTCGCGAGCAATAAAAGCACAAACTTGACGATTTGTTCATTTTTTTCAAGACACGAAAAAGAGGCCTTTTTTCAATAATTTTTATTGGCTAAACCATAAGGCCTATAGAGCTATACTTTGGTATGGTTTCATGAAAGTCTTATATGTACATCCAAAAAAATTTTCATCAAAATCGGAGGGGGTCGAGTGGGGATTTTCTCGAAATTTGGGACACTTGACATGGAATGACCCATATATAAGATCAGTGTATGTTTAGTATTTAATAGTATTTATTTTCTATTTTTGTTCAGTATTTTAACATTAATTATTTTAAACATTATGCATACAACTGCTAAAAGCTCTTTTTTTAGGATGAACTATGAACTATTATTTTTTAAAGAACGTAAAAAATCATCAAAACTCAAAGTTAGCTTTAACGCAATTTAAAAAAAAATGGATCTGAAGAAATATTCAACTAAATCTGCCCTAAAATTTAAATGATAAACATTACCCCATACAGATAAACAATAACAGTGGTGAAATAAAACGGGGGTTTTCCTTTGTTTCAAGCAATTCATGCGTTTCATTGCTTCCGCTAATGTTCATTGGCTTGTATCATGGATTGGTGTTTAACGAGGTGTGTCCTAACTTGCTGGGCTACAATGTCTTTTCATTGAATCAATCCGTGTTGTTTTCCCCGAATAAAAATATTTTGTCTTAGTTTGTCTCGTGCTAAAAAATTTATTACGAAGTCTCTTTTTCTATGCCTCTCTCTCTCTCTGAACTACATTAATTTGAATGAATCTTAGTTAAAAAATAAATATGAATATTAATTTTCCTCAAACAAATGATATCTTAGATAGTTAGAAAATAACGACATTTCAATACTCTTCCAACATTAGAGATCAAAAAACCTTTCAGAAACTTTTGCGGTAAATGTTACTCAAAACAAACATGTGTTACAGATAATTTTTACATTTGTATGTATACCACACATAGTCTGTCCTAACATTAATGTCAGTGTTTACAAGATATTCATTTAAAAAAATATTAAAAAGCGTGTAAAGGTTTCGAAACGCAATCTTCCTCATATACGTCCAGCGAGCTTTCTGGGCATTAAAGGAGTCACGACTGGAGCTGTCCAGATTGCCCTTCAAAGCCTTGATGCAAGTCCTTCCGAATGAGTCAAATGTCTCAAAATTATAAAAATGATGTTCTTTCATGTTAGTTTCCATGTCGGGAGACAATAATTATATACATGAATAAGAGTCATGACAAAACAGTTTGACTCCAGACGAATATTTGAAAACATTGAAAATCTGCTAAGATACTTGTGACCAACTTCGCAAACTTTTCACACGTGCAGATAATTCATCACTATCTTATGAACATTAAGTTTTGGAAAAGGTAATGTCTCTGCCATTAAGGAACACTCAAAAGAAAAAATTAATTCATTATTTTAACTATACATTTTTTGTGAGCATAATTTAGTTCAATTAAAGAAACTGAAATTCTTTAGTGAAAAATTTGAAAGATTTGATCTTAATCGAATATTATAAGTACACGGTGAAAAATACAACACTCGCTTTCGATTCTTCTGTAATTGCTAGACGCATTTTGTCGCTTCGTTCAATCGCTTAGACTAAGATTCTTTCCTTGCTGGGTCATGAACTTTTGATTAAATCTCACGAAATGTTTAGTCAATTAGACCAAATATTTACTCAGAGATTTTTTCCAAAAACAATTTCGTTGTATATGATGCAAATTTCGGGAGGTTTGATCATACATATATGTTTTTAGATACTAGATCATGCGATTTAAGCGTACATAAGGTGCAAAACCCAGGCGATGTGAAAACCAAGAAAAGATAAATTGTTTATTTTAATGTTGTTGTAGCTTAAACCACTCGAGTATCTGAGCTCGAGTATACAATACAACCAGATGTAAGCAGAAAGGTACGGATTAAATTTTTAACAGAGCACCGCCAAGCAGGAAGTTATATTCACTTCAGAAAGCATATAGCAATAGGTGGAGGAAATCTCTATCAATAATTTACAATTTTTATCCGAACCAGAAACCCAACAAACTCTTAGTTAAGCACCCATAACGTTATCAATTTGGAGTGTCAACTCAAAATACTTTGGGATCATGAAGTAGTAAAGTGTCCCAGCCATCCTTAGCAAACACAGAAGTTCTTCGACCGGTTGTCATTGAACACAGAACCCTTCAGTTCAGTGTACAACGCTTCACCAATCTAGTGTTTATGATAGGCTATTTTGATCTCTATTCTGGTAATGTTTTCAATTTAAGAGCGGAATCTTCTCATTAAAAGCGTTACTTTCAAAAAACCGAAAAATATTTTTTGAAGTTACCCAACTAAAATTACATAAAATAATTTTCTCCCAGAATCAAATGTATTTATATTAAGTTTTGTTAATGTTGATGTGTTTATCGTCCATGACACGGTCATTAATACAATCTTTGAAAAATTTTTATTGTGTGCTGTTTTACGAGACAATATTACACAAAGCAATACATAATTTCAGAAATGTACTAACAATAATAAAACATAATTTATTACATTAAACTATCATAAGAATAGTAACACACGTCAGAGTGAGAAACTAAACATACTAATTACTTATAATGCAGTGATAAGAAAAAGTTTTGTTGCCGGCAAAAATTGCTCTGGTTTCTTACATGGTTTTCGTATTAAAATGCACGTTTATCTTAAATGCTGCCTTCTTTATGTTTTAAATAATTAAAAAGAGATCTTAGCGCTTTGGAAACTCAGTCTAATTAAAAGGAGCTAGACAGCTGTTTGAATAACCCTCTTCTCTCTTTTTCGTTTAGGTACGTTAATTATATCTTTGTGTGAAACATTGTTGTTTACAATGTTGAAAGCATTAAAACTCTGACTGGTATACAGTTAATTTATCATTGAGTTTGTTAATTAGAGCTTGTGTAGGTTCATATCTTTCTCTCCATACATCTCTCTGTTATTATAAAGTTCAAAATGCGTCTTAAAAGTACTGTTCTGGAGATTCCTGGTTAATATAAGGGAGTAGTTTTTTTTTATATTTAATGGTGCATTTTTATATTTCCCTTATTTTGGAAAGTATATGCATCAGTATTTAATTTTAAATACATTTTTTTAATATCTTTAATATAATTTCTGCAACTAATGCAATCAAAAATATAAGTGTACCTCTGATGAGCCATCTGCTTTGTTTGGAGGAAAAATAAGTAAGTTTCTTGGACAATAAGGGTAATAAATGAAGCAATCGATGATTGGTGGAAATCTTTGGTTGGAAAAACTACATTTATTTTGTAGCGAACTACAACTATTTTGTTATAAATGTAGTTAACTACAACTACTTTTTTTAATGTAGAACTACAAACTACTTTTGAATTGTAGTCGCTCCTTCGCTACTTTAAAAAAATAAATAGATAAAAAGCATGCACCGTTTGTGGATTGACCCTAAAAAATCGAAAAATGGTTTCCATTTATGAACTCATTTGAATATGGAATAGGACTAGGAATTGTCTTTGAATTTATTTGTTACTTTTCCCTTTTGCTATTTTTTTTTTTCTAAAATTTGTCCGTTTGAGATTTTTTTTTTTGAAATTTTTATGAATATTCGCCACAAGATATGATTCAAAAGTTGGAAAATTGAAAGAATTCAACCTTCAATGTTTTTTAAATTTCTTGCCAGGGGATATTTAGGAACACGAAAATTATTTCAAGGAGTACAAAAATTATGATGCTAAATAAACCAATTACATCAAACAGATAGAATTTCGTCAAAATTATGTTTCTAAGAGAATCAGTTAATATTTTTATGATTCTTATTTCTCATTGTTTTCACTGCTGTACTCGTGCAAGATTTCCACCAGTCAGAGTCAATTAAACCCTTCTTCTCTTTTAAATTTTTCTCATTTATTTATTTATTTTTTTTAATTTAAAAGTAGTTTTCAGAAATTGCTGCAAACTACTATTTTTTTGTATCGCGTTACTCACTACTCAACTTTTTACTAAAAAGTAGTGCGCTACACTACAAACTACTAAAAATGTAGCTACCACAGTAGTTTCGCTACTTTCGACCACTGGTTGAAACCCTTTTGGTCAAATATGAAAAACGTAAACGTTTTAGTTACCTGTTGTTGCATGAGTTAGAGACACTTGTTTTTGTCAAGTAGGGGTTGACTTCTATGTCTTGCTAATTTTAAGACTTCTTTATTTCTAGATGTTAGTTTTGTTTCAAAGATTTGGTATCCTTTTATTGGAATGCATATTCATATATTCTTTTTCTTACCAATTAAAAGTATGTCAGTAATGATTATAAAACATAAAAAGCCTTGTAATATAACATATAAAAAGCGGCCCATTCTATACATTTCTTAATTGCTTTATTTATAGGCTTTAATTAGACATTTTATGAGTTTTAATTTAGAAGTGTAGATCATAATCACAACTAGTAATGAGCCATTATATGTAACATCAGTATTTTTTGGGTCTCTGACTGCTTGTTAATTATAAATCTAAGTGATTCAGCCAAAAAGAGTTTAGGTGTTCTTACGGCAATTGTGCTCTTGGCTACTTAAATACACCGAATTAAGCAGCTACATTTTGAAATACAGACTGCATACAGATTTAAGAGTAAAAAGTAGAGTTTTCCATAAAGGTTCAAACGGTGTTAGACAAAAAATATTTTGATAAAATTCTTGAAAACTGTAACTGACTTAATCTTCGTAAATGGTACATTTATCTTAATTAGTTTCAAACTATTTAAACAAATACGTTTAACTAAGATAGTTACTTACGAGTGTAGTCTTTACAACATGTTACAAAAGCAATAACTACTTTTTCACTATATATATGCGTTTGGTACTGATTAGATAAAGTAAATCTTGTTCCAAAACGTTCTAGTTCAAATGATTTCCTTTATATCGATAAGAGAAAGAGAAAGAAGGGAAGAGAATGGCTTACTAATGAAAAATCCCAGAAAGTTCATGTTTGCAGATAAAGTGTATTTGTTTACCAACAAACAGATTAAACTACTATCGTTCAGCAGCATTAACGTTTTCTTTCTTTCTCTCTCTTCTTGTTTCCTAATGTTTTGTGGGAAAATATTTCTTTTGCGTGGAAGTATGGGTGTATATGTTTAAAAAAATAATATATTCTTACTTAAAAGAACTGTCCCCTTTCCCAGTTGAAAATGATTAAATGTATTTTATTCACTGAACGAACTTCTAACTTTAACTCGATAAATTCTTTAGGAAAATAAAAAAAATGGAAATGTGCATCTTTGCAGTTTCATTTTAAAAAATGAAAACATTGAAAATTAATCTTATTTGATTTTAATGAGTTAAGTGACTATAACAAATTTAAACTTTCACATGTTAATAAATACTTAAATTTCTTCAAATTTATAATAAAAATATAGATTTAATTTCATTCAATTTTTAAAAATGTTGCTGTTTTTAAACTGTTACTTAAGATGTAACTGACTTAGTTTTGATTCAACATAAGCAGCTAACATTTAAATAATAGCTCATCTGCAAACATAGCTTGTTGCACAAAATAATGTAGAACTATGCATTCAGCTTTTATGCAATCAGCAAAAAGGCGCAAATTATTGATACGGGGAAAAATAAAACAATCTGTACTCTCTAAATAGAATATCCAGTTGTATACAAGGTATAGTTTCCTTAGTATATGAGAAACCTTTAGTAGTGTTTTTAGGCTATGAGTATAACACAAACTTTAAAACCAAAGCAATCATTCGCTTTTATTTTCTCACTTAAATACAAAAGTTGCTACACTACAAAAATAAACTTGTTTTTACAGTATAATACTGGTAGCAGCGGTTCCAGTTTAAAACTGTAAAATGTAATAATACTAAACAAAAAAAATAGCAATTTTAGTTTTAAACTGGAACCTTGGATGGCCAGTACTATACGTTGAAAACGACAGTTTATATTTTTGCAGTGTAGGAGTTTTCATTCGTCGTCGTTCACCCGTCGGTTTTAAGTTCATTGCTGAAATTTGTGATACTTAGTAACATAAAATTGAAAAACACTTTTTAATATGCTCTAAGTAACATGTCTTTCTTTTAAAAGTACTAAAGCAGTTTTGTTTCTAATCATGAACCTACTGTTGTGTCTTGCCACAGTAAACATAGAACTTTCTTTTTTGTACCGTTGATGTGTTGATACATAAAACCGACTGTACTTTCAATTTGATCTGCAAAAAGGAAAGAAATATGTTTAAAGCATAACTTGTCACACTTTTCACATAACTGGAATCGAAGTACGTGCCTTGATTTTGGCATACTACACCAAAAGGAAATTGTATTTTTTATGATTCGTTCCGATGCTTTAAGAAAAGAATTTTAAAATCGGTTTTTCTTCTGACATGTTGAATCGAAAACATGTCGATCTTGCCAACTCAATAGATGAAATCCTATTTTATACTCTAAAACGCCTTTTTATGGTCATTTTTCATTATTTTCGTTTAGTTTGTAAGCTATTATCGAATGAAATATCCACTAGAGAAATGGATTTTCACGAATGTTTTCAAAATGCTTGTAAGTCACGCATTTATTCAAATTCATCTCGATGTTAATTACCAGAATTATGTTCAAGAAACTCGGTTCTGTCTGTTTCTGTCTTCTCTGTTAATCCCACTGCAAAAATATATTAATTAATTTTATGAGTTCATTTCAAAATGATCCAAAACTGAAGGAGTTTTTAATCCACATAAAATCCAATTGCAGAAATACGCAGGTGGTTTTTTTTAACCTCCGATAGGCTATACAAAATAACGGATGCATATACAAAAAATATTTTAAAAACAAAAGTAAAGTACAATACAGGTCTCTTTGTTGCATAATCAATTGGAGATTGATGCATTTGTTATATCTGTGAAGAAGCTTTATAATATCCTCCTCGTAAAACGTTGCTTCCAATGATTGGAAGTGAGTTCGGACGGTGTCTTTGAGTTCCACTACACTTTATAAGCACGATGCTTTTCCAAACTACAAGCCCATGCCTCAGTTCAAGGAGCGGATGGAAGTCATTTGGCGCTCGGTCGGTACTAAATGGTGGTTGTTCAAAATGTCCCATTGAAGTTGCTGAAAGAGCCGTTGGATTACACGTGTGCTATGAAGATGGGCATTGCCATGAATCAGAACAAGTCCAGTAGTTTGTTTAGAACAGCTCTTTGCAAATGTCGCGAAATTTCACAATATGAATCTGCAGTAATTCGCAAAACACTTCGCAATTCACACTTAGCTGGATAATTAGTAGAGGCAGCTATGTTTATGTGATAGCAGCTCAACATAATTGGCGTGTTGGAGTCGCCAGTGAAATAGTGTAGAGAGGGAGATGCACAGTTGCCTACTACGAACACTAGCCACCTGCCGCATGCCTGGCTTTCTTACTGTGCGATCGGAGGTTGAAAAAAAAAACAGCCCTCGTACATAGTTTTCAGACCCAGTTATCAAGATTTAAGATCTCTGTCTGGCAAAATTTTAAGAAAAGTAGGCAAATTTAGTGAATTGCGATGAGAGATTGAACACACCTTTCATGCTCTTTAAAGAGTGTTTTTAAAGAGAGCTCTGTTTCTCAGCAAACTTTCAAATTCGCACACATTTTCTTAAAATTTCGGCAGAATTCAAGACTTGAAAGCTAACGGATGAGAGGTTAAATAATTTTTGTATCTAAAAGTGTCGATATACTTTTGCAGTTGCTACCTATTTCACCTTTTTCTATCGTTGCATGTTTCGTTTAGTTCCCACGTAATATCATACAAAAAGCGAACATCATTTTTTTACGTATCACGAAGAAATCTTCAAAGTATAAAATGACTATGCATATGCAGTAAGAAATGTGCACAATTGCAATAATTAGTAAACGATGCTGATAAAATAACTGTAATATATTTTTAACATTTATATTAAAGAAAAAAGCAATGAAACTGAAAAAAAAACGCTAAAGAAATTTATTAATCTATCTTTGATACTAGAAATTCTTGAGTGAGATAAGATTTAATGAATAGTCACTCACAATTTCCGTTTAACATAGTTTCCGTAATAACCTAAGCGTTTGCAATAAAATGAAAGTAATCAAAACTAACCGCTACAACAAGATCTATAATCCTCATCTAAGGTTAACTAGCCCCATGAAGCAATGGGGCATATGATTATCTATCTACCAATTACAAAATTAATAAATCTATCGCCAAGTCACTGCAAAGTGAGAGTAATAAGCAATCCTAATTGATCACAGAATTAAGGAAGGGTTACGAACGTTAACAAAAAACTTACTACCGAATTAAAGCCATGTCCTGTGAGGAACTAGGACTTTTTGGTAATTCATAAAGTCTGACCGAATAGAGTAATCAAAAGGGGCATTAAATTTCTTAACAAGCGCAGCGGATATTTTTTCAACTCATGTTATATTTAATGTAACATAATGAAGAGAACAAAATAATAGTTGCCCCAGGAAAGTCCCTAACTTAAATTTATTTTTGTGTGAACTCGTCTAGGTTTAATATTACCTTATTGCTTATTCAAACTGAATCACAAGTATTCTTGATATGTATTCAATTGTCTAAAATTTACATATCTTTAGTATATAGAAGGTACATTTGAATAAACAAATACTTTGAGCATCAGAAATTTCAGTATTTATTTAAACAACACGTTTCCGCAGCATTATGATATTTATACATTTATTCTGCTTCCATTTTTCATTAAAATAAAAGAACCTTTCAGGCTTAATAACAACTTAAAATCTTATTAACACTGAATTAAGAATTACACGAGTCTGAAGCGTTTCAAAATGTAGTTTTTTTTTAATAAAATTGATATAACATACTGAGATTACTCTATTACCTCTTTCTATGCAACGTTTTTTATTATTAAAAAATACTTTTTCAATTAAGCAAACACGCGTCTTAAAATGTTAGCAAATAACCCTAAAAACACAGTTCTTAGTTTATCAGGAGTGCTGACACGCATAAATCTGAATTATACAAATATGCACTGCCTTAATAAAAATCATAAATTAGAGTAAACGCTATTTCTTAGTAGTTCCTAACAAATGAGGAAATTATTTTGCGCAAATTAGCATTTATCACAGGTTTGGGGCCATTTGAATAGCTTTAAGTGAATTGCTATTCGAAATGTTCTCCTGGGAGAGTTGTAAACTGCATGTTGTTTTCAAAACTCACAAAACAATTTTCATTTGCTTTTGCTCTTCGCTTCATTTTCATAAATTAAATATTCACTAAGATTTACTTAAAATTTATTGTCTTTCTCTATTGTTACTGGATACATTTAAACTTTTGAGGGGCCTTGTAGCATAAAACTATTCTCGTTAAGTTTAATAAATATTGCTATTTTATTATTAATAAATTAATTTCAATTTGAGGTACAAATTAAAATTTAAGTGTAAACATTTTCTTTTAAAATATTTAATTGCTTTAATAATTAATTTTAAATGCTTTGAGTATTTAGTAGCGATTGAATTAACCACTTACACATTGCACATGAAGAATGAGATCTGAACATTTGTCAGTAAAAAAAGGCAAAAAACATTTTTCTTTAAAATGTTCACTGCACATCCATACTAGTATTTAAATCAGTACTTTTATGGTGCAGATCATCTGGATGAGTAAGCTTTGCACCTAAAGGTACACGTCAACTATTTGCATATTGAACGAAAACAAACATAAACGAAAAGTATAAAATCTTTCACTTAATTTGGCAAGTACTAGACACCGTACTACATCAGACATCTTGTTTCTCAACATAGCAACTGCAACGTCCGTATTTTTAAAAACTAATTTGCTATCTGAAGCTGTAAAAGATTGATTTGAAGTATATGTAAGTACGTTGAATAAACTTGACTGAATTCGGACTAAAACTTTAAAACACCCTTTATAACGTATGTCATTTCTGGAACTAAATGTAAAAACAAAATTCTTATGATATTCACATGTTGTCTGTTTTTCTAAAGGAAATCTCTTAGGATTGCTCGCATTCCGTTTTCCCTTTCAACTGTTAAAAAAACTTGTATGAAAAGAAAGGCTGACGCCAAGTTTTGATGTTGATAAATTCACAAATGAAGGACTTGGGAGATGAAGGGGCTGTGTGACAAAACAGAAATTGCGAGTAATTAATGTTTAAAGTTTTATTGTTGCAGTTGTTCGTTTTCTGGTTTTGTCATTAGTGTGCGTATGAAATTGGTCTAATGACATCTACTTTTTGATGTACCAAGTTTTATTTGCTTACTTGTATCCATTGCTTATGTCCAGAGTGTTCATTTTTTTAAATGCAACATAACCCCTTCATCCTCCAAGCATTTCAAATACGTTTGAAGATACGTTGAAGTTTCATTCGTTGAAAATTGATAATAGCCGCACGTGTATGTTGTTGAGATCTTAAAAGTGTGAAACGATAATTTGGTTAAAACGATTTTGATTACCTTTGAATTTAATAATCTGTTGCTGTAGTTTTTTACAACATGATCGAAAATTTCTAGTGAAATACTTTGCTCTTTAGTGATACTTTCCAGTTTTAGCATCGGCAAGTGCTGGAAATATCTGCCCACTGTTTGGTGGTTTGAAGCAAATCTTCAATAGCATGTGAGATAACTGGATAAGAATATAACATATTATGCCTACTTTTATCTGAAATATGATATCGTGGCTGAAAAAAATCCGAGAATTTTTATATGGCATAGTTTTATGTATATGGTTACGTCAACTTTATGTGACAGCATTTTGCAGTTAAAAATGAGTATTAAACTCCCTTTGGCCTGATACTGCCAATTTCAGTAATGCGTGGTTGAAATCGTTATTAAAAAAATAACATTTTACCTCTCCAGATTTTGGTTTAAAATAAAATACTGATGTATTAGCCCTTTAATTAAACTTTTATCAAAAATGGTAAAATGCTCCAAACTTTGTATTGCGTAGATTTTGTAACTTTTGAGAATTTATTTTAACGATTTCGGGCATATTTTAATGGGTATTTTTATTTTATTATTTTGTTTTCAGAATTTTGTACTCGACGAAAAAAAGAACAGTCAAAGAAACTGACACATTCTTGAAAACAAAGAGTTGCAGATCTCTTAATGATTTAATAAAAGGTAGAAAATGCTTATCCCAGATATTTTGAGATGTCTTTCGCGGTCCTTTCTTTTGGTTCCTGCTGTTTCAAACAATTTCAGTGGTGTTTCGCGGCAGCCAAAATTCTAATTTTCTTCGTACTACAGATTTTTATGTTTCTTCAAGTTCTTTATAATTTGCTAATATTAACTCAAGATATAACTTTAAAAATTAGTTTTAGCAGTGAAAACTAGCGGCAAAAAACAATAACACTTTTTTCTCACTTTCAGATGACCTTACATGTCTCTTAAACAAAACACACTTGAGAATCACCAATTCAGATTTCACTGGACTTACTGCAATCACCTTCGATACCTTATAAAAAAAAATAATTTTGTATTTATAAGGTATCTGGAAATTAACTTTCCAGATTTTTTTAAAATACATGAAAACAGTTATTTCTCACAAGACGACGGGGGCGTAAACAAAACACCGGATGCCCATTCTATTTTTTGTTCCACAAAAAGAACGTTATAGAAATAAAAACATCAGATGTCACTAAAGCATTTCAAAGATCTAGTTACATTTTAACAGTTGCAGAGTATCTTAAAGCCTAAAAAGTTGTTTTGGCACAAAAATGGGTCAGGTTTCTGACGAAGTTAGTGAACTTAAACGTAATACAGCCATAAAATATGCTGCAATAAACATTTTTGGTACTGAAACAACCCAAAAATGTTCTTATGTTTAAGATAATGCAACTGACCAAGTACTCCAAGTCATTGAAATAGTTTGTTTTACACGGTCTTATTGATTTTCCTTTTGAAAATTCTTCAGAAGAAATATGACTTACAACGTACTTTATTTCATACTTGATACAGTATATCCAAAAGAAGTGGCGTAATCTAGTTTTTGCTTTCATTTAAAGAGGTACTCTTTAAAGCCAACTTCAACACTACATGAGAGATAGCTCAAAACATTATTTGTTTCTCAAGAATTATGTTGATTCCGTTTTTAAAAGTACCGTAATAATTCAAAACTTTGTACCGCACTCTTAAAAACAGAATTTTACATACATACATACATATATTAGAAACATAACTTTTGCTTAAGAAGAATATTTAAAGTTTACACAAGAAAAAAATCCTCTTAGGAATTTTTTCATAGACAGATTTTTCTTAATATTTAGCAAAGCTAAAACTTACTTCAAAAAAATGTTTTACCGAAAGTCTTCCTTTTTTAAATATTTAAATTGCTTAAATATCCTTATCGCAACGAATAATTAAAGACTTTATCCGCATTTAAAACGTTAAATATTAAATCTATATTCAAAAGAAAAACTAATGAAAAACTGAATTTTAATTCAAATTATTCTCAAATATATTATGAAGCATGCTTTAAGGCATATTTATTCTACATAACTTTTATTAACTATTTATAAAAGCCATTTATGATATTTCAAAAAAAGATCACCCACGAACTGAAATGGAAATTTACTTTAAACTATTCTGGTTACTTCAATATTAACATAGAGATAATATATACATTTTAAGATGTCATTCCTTGAATTTTACTACTCGAAATAACGTTTAATGCAATATTCTTATTTTATTCTTCATAAACCAACTCAGCTTTTCTCAGAAGATTCCTTCCGAATTTCCGGAACCCATGTCTGTAGAATTTTGCGGAGCATTGAATATAAATTCTCAGTAACATGCTTCGTTTCCGCTTTAATTCCTCGGTTTGGAGAATTAACGAAAGGGAAATTTTAGTTCAGTTTTAATTTTTGAAATATTCTCGTTATGTGAAGTGAAAGAGCATTTTTACAAGCTTCAATATCACAAATTAAGTTAAGTTTTTCATGAATTAGTGCATTGCAATAAATCAAGATGAATTAAAGCTTTTAATAAAGTACTTTTTTGTGCGTCTAAAGAATGACTTTGATTTTCACTTACTATGATGTAATTACTTCGTCTAATATTTTTTATCATTATTTATCAATAATTATAGCCCAAAATCATACTCAGAAAGAGAGCTAATCTGCAAGTTTTTGTGCAATAAAAAGTTTTCATTTTTATTTGAACGTTTTCCGTTGGTTGTCTGAGAAGTATATTAATTGCATTTAATTTTGAACACTCCTTTTTTTCTCGAGAAGGAGTTAAAATACTGAGAACGATAAACTCTGAAACTCGGTGTCTACGTTTAAAGCCACAGTTTTTGTTTCCTTGAACCAACTAACACAGTAGCTTCAACGATGAGATGGGAAAAAATGATGGCCTCAGATGAAGCACCGTGCTTCAAAAGGTTACCTAATATGTAGGGTTGGTTCGGGTAAGTGGGCCATCCCCCTTAAAACTGAAATACGCATATAGTTTTTCTACTTTTTTTTACTGATCATGTTATATTTTATCACAGTGATTGGTTTTGCATATATTTGAAGTTCATGGAAATTTTTTTTTAGATTGGATAATTTATGTCGAAAAAAATTTTTTTTTGCGAGTTCAAGCAAAAAGAAGTTTTTCAAAGAAGTGTTTCGAGGTTAGTTTTTATCTTTTCTATGTTCGTTACGTTTTCTTGTACAGTTTAACATGAAGTACACACTGCAATAGGAATTTTTACGCAATGTATTGTTAAAAAGTGTTTAAGGGGAGGGGTCCCACTTACCCCGTAGTTTTTGCCTATTAGGGTAAGTGGGCCCCCTCACTATGGGGTAAGTGGCCCCCTCATGATACTGATGATTTCAAAATGAAAAGCAGTTCTGATAAAGCAATTTCTAAGATGAAATGAAATGAAAGATAATGATACAGGACCTAAGAGGAATTGATGGTTCAGCTACAATAACTGCAGAAGCTGGTAACTATGTATTCGGGAAACTTGCATCAAAGAAAACCATAAAGTATTATTAAGTTCGAATTTTAGAATATGATACAAATGAAAAAAATACTGCTAAATTTGATAAAAATAATAGAAATAGCTACATTTTTTATTGGTTGAATATAAATGATGTTCGAATTGCAACTGAGGATGAAATGATAATGTTTCTCCCTCAACAAACTTCAAATATCAGGTGTGTAAGTATGAAACCGGAATTTCCCATAAGTGGCGCTAGATGTCGATGTAGTTACCCACTCATCATGTCAGCGGTGTCTTGTTATTGTATTGATATCCGACAAAGATTTCCAACTCACAATAACACGAGGTTCATTCAGTAGCATTAGTTTATTAGAGATAAACATGTCGAGTTTTGTGCCAACAAATTACGATTTGCCGACATCACTAGTTTTCTGTTTTCATCTGAAGAAAACCGCAGCCGAATCGCATCGAATGCTTGTGGAGGCGTATATGGTGAGCATGCTTAAAAACGAGGTCTTAAAAACGAGCTGTTCTAAAAAGGGGCCCACTTACCCTAACCAACCCTATTTAAGATTTTTCTCTGATTTCTACCCCGTATGATTGCTTCAAGTGGTCAAAAAATCGAACAATTTTCACTTTAAAACCTTGGTTTGGTTAAATCGGTTTAAACCAATTTGCTTAGAATCTGATTAGAATATGCTGAGCAGCATCAGAAGATTTTAATTAAGAAACATACAGAAGGTACATATTTAACTTTGCAGTTATAATTTCTCTTCCATTCCATAAACTTCAATTTACTGATTGCACTGTTAATCTACTTATATTAAAAACTGAGTATCTTTCTAACTATCTTTCTTTCTAACTATCTTTCTTTCTAACTATCTTTCTTTCTAACTATCTTTCTATGTCACGCTTCTTTCTCCTGAACGCCAATGAACTGAAAGTCTAACCAGGTACCGATAGATAGGTAATTTTTCAAGCTTCATTAGTTTCAATCTATATAATTATACGATTTTAATTAGCGAAGATATCAATTAATAAGTAGTCAAATTTAAAGCGATTAAGCCTAATAAATGATTAAACTTCCAAGACATTTTTTCTTACCGTTGCCATTTTGAATTAAAACGTTAATTAAATTATTGAACTATTTAAAGCTCCAAGATATTTATTTCTTTCCGTCGCGATTTTAAGGCAGGGATTCAAGTGAAACACGGACGATCGCAACTCACCAATGCAATCGCAAATTCCAAAATTTGGATTCAAGTGAAACGAATTCACTTGAATTCGACTTACAGTAGCGGTTGCAATATGCAAACGCCTCGAAGCGATTGCAATGGTGTTTCACTTGAATTCGGCCCTAAATTAAAACGTTAATTAATTTGAACTTTTTAAAATGAAAGAGTGTTATTTTTTTCCATTGTCATTTTGAATACGTGTTATAACAAAATTCTAACAATTGTTTTTATTCTAATTATTAATGACATATTTTTTCTCTGGTACCATTTTGAAAATGTGTTTTTAAATAAAATTGCAATTGCTGTTTTTAGAATGGACTTTTTCTGGCTGCGATCCAAATATTAAAAGAACTTTTTCGTTTAGAATTTTGCAATTAATTTTACAGGAAGAAAGCGGTTTGGAAATAATTGTTTTTGGAAAGGAATTTTATTTGTTATTTAGGGAGAGTGCTAAGTATGCGCTACTTGACATCGTCTTTATTTTTGAGGAAGTATGTGCAAATAATTCGATTGATTCTTTGATGCAGGAAAGCTTTTTAGCGAGCCGCTTTAGCGGGGAGTAGTTTATTAAACTTTTCCTTGGTACTTTAAAGGCGAGCCGCCTTGGCGGCGAGTAGTGAATTGAAACTTTCCTCGCTACTGTAAAGGCGAGCCGCCTTGACGGCGAGTAAACTGTTTAAACTTTCCTCATTTCTTTAAAGGCGAGCCGCCTTGGTGGCGAGTAGTTTTCTCAAACTGCCTTCACTACATTACAGCCCGTGCAACGCCGGGCTACGCAGCTAGTTAATAATATTAATATACGTCAATGCCTTCAAAATAATTTACAGAGCTCCCCTTTGTCTCTAAAATGTATAAAAAAGGTAATCTGATACTGTTATTAAAACAATCATACAAATAAAATTAAAATACAAATAAGAAAAGAGTTTTTCTTTCAAATGCATACTTAAACTTTTAATATTTCTGCAATGATAGGAACATTTTCGCTAATTTAGTGTTATTTACACTTTTTCTTTGCGTAAATAATTTCATGAATACGTTTTATCGACTTGTTTCATTTCTCCCTAGTCTGGATGCTTTTTTTAAAATATCTTAACCCAACAATAAGCACTTTTCGTTCATTTTTGAATGTTACTTCATTTCGCGATATTTAATAAAATATGAAGACTCCTATTAAATGAAGTTTTGAAACACTCCATACTGCGGTCTTTTTCAATTTCATGCTCGATTTCTTTCTCCGTCTAGGTAATGGCTTATAAAATAGCGCCACAAGCATTACTCCATTTCTCGTTAACTTCTAACTCCTTACCAATATTGCTTTCACAGACATCTAGCACACTCCATTTCAGTTGTGTGAATGACAATAGCCATTCGCTAATTACAATTTGTATTTAAAAAAATTAAAAAAAAATACATGTAAAAACTTCCAAAGCTGTTTTTGCATGGGTACAAATTAAAAATAGTTTGTTTTTTATTTAAAAGCATTGTAATATCCGTCCGATAAAGTTGCGCCAAGGACTTGCGAACAGTTCCACTTAAAAAAGGGTAGATGGGTTGTGGTTGATTACTTTCTGAAGTTTTCAATTTAAAACTTGCATTTGCTATATCCTTTTGACAACTAAACTATGTATTTGAAATTAGCATCATATCATTCCACGTTGTTCGATACGGTTCAAGATGATTTTTAGTATTCTTCCAATTGTGTTTATCTTAGCTAACACCCCTATTTTGGTAAGATCAGTGCAGACCTGACGCATGCGTAAATGTGCGGAAAGTTTTACCTAAGAAGACCAGATAGTTTATGCTGTCTTTTATTGGCATGTTAAAATGGAGAGTATAGTACATCATTTTTAGTTAACAGTAACTGAAGGTTTTTGTTTAAACATCAGCAAAAAACATCAGTATTTCGTTAATTGTAACGTCAAGAGAAGGATTTATATTTGAACATAAACACTTTTTTTTTAAATCATGCATCAGCTTTATAAAAAGCTACATGCAACTTGGTTTAAAGTAACTTTAAATGTCTTGTCTACAGCGAAGTTCTGGTGAGTTGCGACAAAAATGTTTTTCTTTGAAGCTACTTTATTTTGCATTAAGTGTTGGAAAAAATGCTTGTAGTTCAGAAAATACACTCATGCATTTGGTGATTAGTTAAATGGTGTAATTCAGTGGTGTCCAACATACAAGCTACTGGCCCTATTGAAACCTCGAAGTCGATCCGTGTTGCTCGTTGTTATGGTTTGAGAGACTGTAGCAAAGTTGTAGTCAAATGGTCGAAATTAGGTTTTTAAAATACAGAACAAAGACTTCGAATAAATAAACTAGCATTTATTAAAAAAAAAAACAATAGTTCTTGCTTTGCAATTTCTTTCTCTTCCAAGTTTCCCCGCTTCATATAAAAATGCAAATGTATTTAAATGTTATGTGTATTCTGTCCCACTTAATATTTAGTGCGGCCCTCTGGTAAAACAAAATAAGTTTCTGCCCTACTAATAAGATAAAATTTTTACATTATTGTATCTAAAAGTAAGAGGGAAGTTATCACATTTAAATTCAAATGATTTAGAATAATTGGCTCCTTTTCAACTATTGGTACTACTTTATAAATATAGTGCATTAAAATAGAGGCTTTGAAAACTCTAAAGCATTTCCATATACTGTATTAGTGTAAAACTCGTATTTTGTTACTTTACAACATTATTTGTTTTTAATTGTAATGCATCGATTGCTTAGTTCAGAACTTTGAAACATAGTCGTCCGGTTCTTATTTCTACTAAAAGTCATCAAAAGGTTTCTTGTAACTACTTCTAAATTTTGATTGATAGCAACTAGCAATTCTTTTAGAAAGTCACAAAACTTATTTCTGAAATATTTTCTCTAACCGTTATAAGAGTATAGAAACAGAAGAAGAATCTTTAACAAAATTAATGTCAACAAAATATTTTACTTTTGAAATAACTTTAATTATACATTAAAATGTCAATAGGAAAAAAATATTAGAATATAAGGGTGAACTGCAGTTACAATTACGTGTACTCCTTAACTCCTAAGTTAAAGTTATTCTTTCTTTTCTTTTTCTTTTTAGTATTTCACTTTTCAATTAATGCATATTGAAAAATGTTGCCTCGTGGGAAAAAAAATAATTCATTTATTTAAAAGTCAGCACTTTTGATTTTATCTATGAAACATCTCTTGTTACAATTTTCGCAGCTTACCACTTAATCTCTATTTCAGACTATAATTAAAGATAACTAAAGAGAGGTTTTACACAAAGCAAAAAACTACATTAGGGTAGCGTCTAAAGTTATAATGTTTGGAAACGAAGCAATATATGTGAGCTAATCCGAACACAAACGCATTTGGCTAAATTGTAAACACATTTGTGTAGCAATTAGTGAAGAACATGTTTTTAATTTGAGTAGCGTTATTTGCATTTAGATTAAAACGGAGATTCAAGTTTCTTAAAAGTTGTATTATGTGACAGCTAAATTAGTTTCCAAGGGATATAATAACTCCTTTTTTATTACTTGTAAAGCTAGAAACCACGTGAATTTCTTTTTGTGCCAGATTTTAATTTTTAGAGTGTTAAAATTGTTACAAACCTGTTCAGGAAATTAAACATTACATTAATTACGTTAAGAAACCCGTTTGTTTACTGTCATAAAATGCTAATAACAAAATGTCTATACTTGTTGACCAAAATTTTAAATAATAACTTAAATTGCCGTTTATCTTTTCCACTAGCACGCACACACAAATGTGTCAACATAAACCAACGGGTTTTGAAAAAAATGATGTGAGAGCTAGGGACTTGAGAAAGCGCCTTTGATAATCATTAAAAAATAATTAAAACAAAAAAATATAAATGAAAGGTATTAATAGCTTGTATCTGATTTGGGCATCGACAACAAATTATGCGCAACAACCTTATGGTTTGACAGTCAATCCTTCTAAGAAATTTTCATTTTTTCAGAAAGTTTGTTTGGAAGTGGAAATCTAATGCAGTTTACTTGCCAATATGCCCCATAAAGACTCAGTTCTATTAAAAAATAGACTGGAAAGGTCTAGCCTTTTCTAGTAATACACAACTTTGTTCATCATGCCAGTTTTTGATAGTTGTAATAGTGCTAGTGGTTATATTATTGTTTTGGTGGACAGGTTAAGAAGAGGGGGGATAAATATTTCACTCGTGGATAAGGTTAGAATGCCAAAATACGAATATGAGCCGTTCTTTGTAAAACAGAAGTCGAAAACTTTGTACTGTGAAATGAGTAAAAATAGACAATGTTTAAAAAAAAAAAGTATAAATGTACATAGTGCGTCCCAAAAGTAATGCGAAAAAATTCATAAAAAAACTTTTACTGAAGATATTCATACAAAAAGTCAAAAATCCTCAAAATAGCACCCTCTTGCATTGATACACTTTTGAAGACGGTGTTTGCAACCCTGGAAGGCATCTTGGAAGGCTTGTTTTGGAATGTCCTTCAGAGCCGATGTGACATGAGCTTGAATGCTCTCAATCGAGCCCCAATGTTCACCTTTCATTGCTACTTTCAACCTAGGAAATGGAAAAAAGTCCGCAGGTGCCAGGTCAGGACTGTAAGGAGGCTGGGGAACCAATGGGATGTGAGCCCAGGCCAGGAAGTCGTTATTAATGAAAGCGCTGTGACTCGGCGCATTATCGATGAAGTTTCCACGTGTCCTTGATGTCGTTTCGGCGACGGACGACAGTCCTTTTCAGTCTTTTAAGCACTTCCAAGTAGAAAATTGAGTTAACTGTTGTCCCAGTCGGTACAAATTTGTGGTGCACAATACCTCTGACGTCAAAGAAAACAATGATCCTGGTTTTGATTCTGGACTTGCTCATGCGTGCTTTCTTGGGACGGGGAGAGAATGTGGTGTGCCACTCTGAACTCTGCCTTTTTGTAACAAGGTCATATTCAAAAATCCAGGACTCATCGCCGGTGATAATTACGTTCAAAAAATTAGGATCTTTTTCACACATTTCCAACATTTCTTGGCATCGGAGCACTCTCAGATCTTTTTGTTCGTCGGTCAAAACTTTTGGAACCAGTTTGGCACACACCTTTCTCATGTTCAAATCTTCTGTGACAATTCGATGAACTGTTGATTATGTTAAGTTTAGAGTCTGTGCTATCAATTGAAGGCTCAATCGTCTGTCAGAGTTAAAACAATCACCCACACGCGTCACATTTTCGTCGGCTCGTGAGGTTAACGGCCGCCCGCTGCGAGGTTCGTACGTGATGTTTTCTCGACCCTCCATGAACTACTTGTGCCATCGGAAAACTTGGGATTGGGACAAGCAATCAGTCCAAAAATCTTGCTGAATTAATTGAAATGTTTCGGTGCCAGACTTCCCAAGTTTAACACAAAACTTGATAGCGCACCGTTGCTCCTTCGAATTGTCCATTTTCTCGTGTCACATTTATTGAAAACGGGGGTCACTATATCACCCGTTCTGTCTCTCTGGCAGCTGACAAAAAAAAAAAAAACATCTGGCGCAATTTGAAGCCTACACCCCCCTACACCTGGCCCAGCTGGTTAGAACACGCTGCGCTGTACCATTGCGCCAGAAAAAAATCATTCGCATTACTTTTGGGACGCACCGTGTATATACATTTAAAAATAGTTTTAAACTCAGCAAAAAGCTGTTTCAGGGATGTAACATGCAAACCCCATCATCAGTGCATAAAAAACATAAAGACAGGTTCACATGCTGAAAACAGTCAAGTTTATGTTGTCAAAATGTCCGTCTCCCATTTCCCTGTTCACTTAACTGTTTTTGATATGTGAACCTGTCTTTCTGTTTTTTTTTTTTTCTTCTTTTTTTTTTCGTGCACTGATAATATAATTTGCGTTTTCCGGCCCCGAAACAGCTATTTGCTAAGTAATAAACTTTTTTTAAATGTATAACTTTATTTTTTTTAAACGTTGTCTATTTTTACTCATGAACCATTCTTGTATAACCCACCCATGTGTGACAAGTAAATAGATTCCGATTGTCCCACCACAGCATTCTTGCTGAATATCCGCTCTGAACAGTATGAATAAGATATAACATTATTGACATGTTAGAAATAAAGCTCATGGCTCCCAAAGTACACCGTAACTCAATTACTGAAAACATTTAAACATAAATCAAAATGAACAAGATAACTTTTTGTGATCAAAATTACTTATATTTTTTACGGCATAAAATATTGTCATTTGAAAGGGGGAACTCGTTGTTAAAACTTGTTGCTTCATCCTACTAAGTCAGAAGGCGAGTCCCCATCCACTGCAATAGGAAATATTCATGTCAGTAAAAATATTTTATTCAAATAAACATGTATTTTTCGCATTTTTTGACATCTTGAAATAAAAAACCTCAATCCTATGTATATTTTGCCCGTAACATATTAGAAAATGTATTTTTACATAAATATGACAAAGCTATAGACCCAGAATCTACTATGCTAAATGCGAGTAGTCATATTTACATTTAGCATAGTAATTTCAACGTCCTTTTTCTAATTTCTACAAATATTTCATGTTTTTCTTCGAGAGTATAGCTTGAAACTATAATCAACACCGCTATAATTTTAGTCACATAGATAATCTGCTCTGAAAATTAAAATGTTTACAAAAAATATATTTAGAAGTAACAGCGCATTCAGAAAATTTAATGCCACCAATCAAAATAGTATTTTCCGCCTGCATTTATATCAGAAAGGAAAAAATAATGATTCGTGTTCTCCGGAACAAATTATTCCAAAGGAAATGGAAGTCATTTAAATCACGGATCTTCTGAACTACATTATTTTCTTCGTACAGTATTCGCCAGCAATGAAGAACAGTTCGATTACCTGCAGGAGTAATACAATGTTTCCTCTCAAACGTTGAATCATGTATAGGCATACAATTTAATTTTGTATTCTTTCCATTACTTCTATTCTCAATTCTGAAGAAGAAAATAATACACTGAAGCAGTGGAAAAATATCCTGCTACATAGTTTTGAATGTTTAAAAAAGCTTTAGTTTTTTTACAGACAACAAAAAAAAAGTCATCCAAAGCCAGTGCAGTTAAAGTATAGATATCTATAGAAAAATTTCGAAATAAAGCAGTTGTATGCTTGCAAAAGGTGCTATTATTGGGGATTTAAAGATTCAAAGAGGTGCGAAATAAAAAGAAAAAATTTACTGATTGTGCACTGTACTTTGATAAATTAAAAATGTTTCAGCAATAATAAAATGCATATTTGTAAAAATATGGCATTTGTGGGTTCTGGGGTTGAGATATACCTTTTTTTCCAATGCAGAAAACAATAATCAAAGTTACCGACACTAAATAAACATTCAGAAAGATGCTTAAAGTCTGAAAATGCAATATATTTTCCAATTTTGCTACCCCACAACACGTTGCTGCATTACATTTGCAAATTTGTACTTTACAAATTTCTTACTGGCATTGATTTTTCTTTTTTTTTTTCCCAAACGTAAGAGTTTTGAATCTGATATCCTCGGTTACTTGTTTCAGCCCAATTGTGTGCAGCTTTCAATGTTAATCTACGTTAAACATCGTTAGATTTACCAATAGGTAAGGGGAGTTCAATGACGTATACCTCACAAACTAAAATAATTCAGACTCCTTTTTTTTTTATTTTTTTTAATCGTCAACTTTTAACGTAACAATTTATTTTACAAAAAATGACGGTTGAAGTAGTTATTGATTTTGTTAAGTTAACTTTCTGTTTTGATTAAATATGGAAATTTTCTATGTTTCAACATGCTTATGTCAATACTTTTCATTACACCCTACCTTTAGCTTGATGCTGTAAGTTTAACTCATAAATTTTATAAAGAACAAAAGGCTTAGACTTAGTAGATACTTTAGTTTGTTATTAGTAAACACTAAGTTAATAGTCTGCTGTATCTGTGTAAAATTATTTGAATGCTCAAACATAATTAACTCAACACAACTTAAAAAATCAATTGCTTTAAAATTTGTTTACAGAAATTAAATGATACTTGAAATATTGTTTGAAAAAAATAATGTAAGAGAGAAATAGTAGTATTGAAAATCATTGTTGATGCGTCTAATGGAGCTGAGCTTAGTTATTAATCATTTTCAGACCTTGTGCATCCCCCATTTACCAGAAACAATTCTTTCATGTGGCACTACTGTCGGCGAATGCCATTGCCACGAGAATTTTTGACGCCCAGTTTATCCCCACCAGATGGAGGCACCTGGGCTCTATTCTATGCAAAAATGCACTAGGAATTAATTTTTGCCAAGCGCACTCAATGCTTGCAGAAGGATCTTTTACAATCATTATGAATAATCATATGACATGGACGCTGTCGATTTTCTGCATCTTAAAAATCCACTGACTTGAGTCAGGTTAGGGCCTGCGCCTTTGATTCTCCAGCATCTAACACATACACCACTCTGTCGATAGATGTAAAAAGTCTTCTTGATCATTAGTTGACCGATTATCAGCATCCTAATAATGGGTAACCGGCCAATTTGCTTATTGGTGCATATCTAGTATATCACTAGCATACTAAACTAAAAAAAAAAAAAAAATGCCGTGCTCTTTTAAAACTGGAAAACATTAGAGACTTTTGACAATCACTATCACAAATATTTCTGGTGAACTAATATTTTACTTTATAAATAAATAAAGGGACTGTGACCTGTTTAAGTACTTTTGAAAAAGAAATATTTTTTTCTTCAGACAGCAATCACTTAGGAGATTCTTTTCCCCTCTTGCAGTCTTTGTTGGAGGGAATCCAAGCAGCTACCCTAATCTTTTATAACTTGAAACTTAATTTCAACTCAAGAAATCATTCTCTAAAGAAAATAAACAGACTACTTTGCTATTTTTGGCAGCAGTATAAAGCTATTTTTTTATCTCTATCAAATAAGCATTATTTCATACAATTGTCTGACAAGTGTATGGGTCATTCTCAAGAAAAAAATCCCACGTCATGTCCGACATTAGTGAATTTTGTTTATCAATTTTATTAATTTAACCAAATATTTTTCAATGAATTTCCATCTATTGGGTACGATAATGTATCGAGGTTTTTCTATAAAGAATTCACAAAGAGTTTTAAAATAGTTTAACCACTTCGTGCAACTACAATTACAGATTAAGCACTAAATGAACTAGCGGGCTGAAACTGTTATTCTGTTTGCAATTTTAAGAAAATGAAACATTTTGATCTCCATTACCAATGTATCAACCTGGCCATTCAACAATTAAAATTAACCAGCAGAATAAAAGAGTAAGATTCATCTTGTTTAATGACGATAGACTTCAAAGTGGCTAACTAAACACAGAAGTTAAACCACTTGGTATTTTATAAAATATTATCGCGGAGTCAATGTAATTTTTAATTTTATTTCTGAAATGTTTTACAGAGTGGTCACTATAAACAGTAGAAAACCTTTGGACATAAGTAAAACTATTTTCAGAGGGTAATCGTTTTCTTAAAGTTGTGCAGTTATTAAGTGAATGTACTCATGTGAAAAATGTAATTAAGAGCAAGAATCTGAGAAACTGTCACACCTAGCATTATGAGGTGATTCATGACCTCTCAGATTTTCTCCCAAAAATTACCAAATGTTTATTATCTTATTGAAAGGCCAAATCCAGAATGTTTTGCTCTAAAGTTGAGTTGTTTAGTTTTTATGGATCCCTAAAGTTGAAGGTGCGGCATCAAAAATTGAGCGGATTTTCAAGACATGGAAATTGCTGTGAGCCAAAACTCTTACCAGGAACTGTTTAACTGCAATTTTCTTTTTGTATATGGAATATAGAAGGTTGAAACTTTACAAAATAAATGTTAAATTTGTGGTAAGTTGTTGCCGTAAGGCCAGTGAAGGCCCTCAAAACAAGGCATTTTTGACGTTTTTCAGCATTTTTGAGGTCCAAAAACAGCTTGTACATTTCAGTTGGCACGGCAAAAGTAGTGTCGTTTGAAAGACCAGTGTAAGCACTTTAAAATAATGTATAAATAACCGAGGAAAGCTCAACGTGCTTTTAGTTGCGTAAGGCCGAAATATGAAAAATGTCATATTTTACCGATATTCAAACGGTCATAACTTCCTCTGCCAACAACATATTGAAATATTTTTTTTGCCGATGTCATGCTCTATTCTTTTTCTTAACAGAACAGTTGAGTCCTTTGAGGCGAAATGTGATTTTTTTTTTTTTTTTTACAAAAAATGCACAGAAAAAAATACATTTTTTGTAAAAAAAATTTTCACATTTCGCCTAAAAAGGACTCAACTGTCTGCCCTGTTTTGAGGGCCTTCACTGACCTTACGGCAACAACTTACCACAAATTTAACATTTATTTTGTAAAGTTTCAACCTTCTATATTCCATATACAAAAATAAAATTTCAATTAAACAGTTCCTGGTAAGAGTTTTGGCTCACAGCAATTTCCATGTCTTGAAAATCCGCTTAATTTTTGATGCCGCATCTTCAACTTTAGGGGTTCATAAAAACTAAACAACTCAACTTTAGAGCAAAACATTCTGTATTTGGTCTTTCAATAAGATAATAAACATTTGGTAATTTTTTGGAAAAAATATGAGATGTCATGAATCACAGGCGTGACACTCTCTCAGATTCTTGCTCTTAAACTGATACTTTGTTCCGTTGTTGCGTTTTAGCGTAATCTTAAATTTAATTTTAAATCTTAAGGATTTAAAGCTGGGGTATACTTGATGTTTTCATTTTTGCTCCAAATTGAAATATTTTTAAGCCTTTCATAAATTACTTATATAAAAGCCATCAATATTTGAATTACCACAGTAAAAGTAAGGATCGATAAAAATATAAATAATTTATGGTAATTTTAAATATAAATTTTTATTTCCAATGGTTATACAAATAGTCTTTAGCACAGAAGACTTAAAAACCAACGCTTACATGTTGGTTTGCATAAACAAAATTACTGTATCGCAGTGTTTAATTTGTCGTACTTAACAGCGTCTTTACTATGTCATTACTGTCTTAATTTTAAAAAATAACTTCTGTAAGCTGGGGTAAAAGAAACGATGGGGTAAATCCGAAACAACCTCTTTTACCACACTTGGGGTACTTTTTGAAATTAAATTGGTGGTTTTTGAAGAACGAGTAGAAGACATTCTGAGAGTTTTGGGTTTTACTAAGCAATTGTGAAGAGGGACCCCACTGTTTGAGGATAAGTTTGAAAAAAGTTGTAATTTTAAAGTGATCTTGCAGTTTCTTATCCGGCAAGTCAACAAATTTGAAAAGACTAATTTTAACTATTTTTACCTGTCATGTGTAAAATTACTGAAAAGATTCTCTGATAAATAGTATTTTATCAGCTACTTTTGATATGCTGTTTAGATGTTTCCACTCACCCCATAAATACTGTACGCTAGTGTGAATGGGTGTAACTAATTTTTTTTTTATTTGTCCTATTTTTTTAGAAAATTAATTTTGCGTGCAAATTACTTTTGTGGGTATTTTACATTAATTCAGTTCATACTTCAATTTGATGTGATTTCACTTTTTAATATTAGAGGGCTTTTAAAAGTTCAACAAAATGCAGCCTACTGGCCACAAATTGAATATTGTTGGTTAAGAACTTTCACCAACTGCGCAGCAATGTATGTTTCAATTCATCCAAAAGAAAGAGAATTGTCTGAAGTTGAAACATTGAAACTCTGTATCCCTTTACCCCAACCATGGCTACTGCGATCCTTAAGCGGCTAGTCAGACGGGTGAAAAAGAGCGTACATGCAGAACTTACAATTTCTGCCACTTCAGTCATTTGGCGTTGATCTCCTAGGGTTCGGTGCGACTTTTTAAAGGGACGGCTATAGTAATAACATGCGTGTAAAGACTTGATTTCTAGGAGTAAAACTGTTTCAGCCTTGATGAAAAAAAAAAAAACATCAAAATACATAGTATTGTTATGTGTTCACAGTTTAAAACATTTATAATGCACATGAAACAATTTAAAGATTGTTTAAAAGTCATAACACATGCAGTCTTCGAAACTGCATTTACGTGAAACATTTCGTTTACATCTGATTTAGAAGATAGCTTTATATATTCGAGAGACAATCATTTATTCAAAGGATTACATTTTCCTCACTTTCGTTTTAACCAGAGTTGCAAAAAGGAAAGCTGATTCTTCTAAAATTACATTCATAGAAGCGCGGAAGAAAACGTAAAAGTTCAATTAAAATGTAGTTAGATGCAGGCCCGTCCTTCCGAATCGGGGGAGGGGGGTCAGAGGGGGTCAATTAAAATACAGTCCCCCCTGGGGGGACTCTATTTTACGAAACGAACCACGAATAGGGGAGGGGGTCAGAGGTGGTCAATTAAAATGCAGTCCCCCCTGGGGGGACTGTATTTTACGCAACGAACCACGAATCCAGTCCCCCCGCAGGGGGGACTGTATTTTAATTGACCCCCCTCTGACCCCCCTCCCCCAATTCGGAATCCCCCCAATTCGGGGGAGGGGGATCAATTAAAATACAAAACTGTATTTTAATTGACCCCCCTCCCTCGAATGGGGGGGAATTCCGAATTAAGGGGGGGTCAGAGGGGGGTCAATTAAAATACAGTCCCCCCCTGGGGGACTATTTTACAGAACGAACCACGAATACAGTCTCCCAGGGGGGACTGTATTTTAATTGACCCCTCTCCCTCTGACCCCCCTCCCCCAATTCGGAATTCCCTCCCCCCAATTCGGGGGTCAATTAAAATACAAAACTGTATTTTAACTGACCCCCCCCCTCCCCCAATTCGGAAGGACGGGCCTGCATCTAACTGCATTTTAAATGAACTTATACGTTTTCTTCGGCGCTTCTGTATTTTAATTCCTCATATGTTTAAGAAAATTTTATTTTATTTTTATTTATTTATTTTTTTAGGGTGAAATATATTCAAATAATCATGCAATATAAAAATGAAAGCAATAACCAATGAAACACATTGTGCCACGAAAATAACCCGAGAACGAAGGAAAAATAAAAAAAAGAAGGACAGATATTGAGATCTTAGCATGTGTAGCTCAGCCAAATAATTCATTTTCCCCCCAATTAATTCAAATTGCTTTCCTATTAAAATTTTGTATTTAACAGAAAATTAACGAATCTCAAAAAATAAATAAAGAAAAAATTAAAAAAAAGTTTCATAAAATAAAATAATATAATGAATATATGAATGAATTTAAACTTTTCAGAGATTCAGATTATTTTTAAGTGAAGACAATGAGCACACCAACGTTCGTGTAGCGCCAGTACCAGTTGTGAATTAAATTGCAAACTAAAATACAAAAAAAAAGTGCCTGCGAAAAGAATGAAAATGATTTTCGTCAATACTTTGCAATAGACACTCTAAAACAACATTCACATAAAGAAAAGAACACATGAAATTAATATGCAATCAAGTATCGTGGGATGTGTTTCGATGAATAATGCATGAACAGAAAAATCACTTGAAACAAAGAAATAACGCGGTTTTCACTGAAAAGCAAAGCGAAATCCAGATTGTTATAATAGAAATACGCGCAAACCAACCCTAGGAGATCAGCGCCACAAGCGGTGACAACGGTAACTTCCCTAGCAGCATCATCTCATTGGCCGATGATCGGCCATTCATCGAAACCCGATGAAATTCTCATCGGCCGATTATCCAATATGTCTCATCGGCCGATCAGAATCCGAGCAGCAAAATCCGATGAGAATACGATGAGATTTGGAGCAATTTACGAGCAGAACAGTCCCGTGCCGAGGAATTTCATTGGGAAACTTGATCGGCAGGATATCGTTTTCCGATGGAATATAGCTCATCTTATTTTCATCGGGAAAGTTGATCGGAAGGATATCGATTTCCGATGAAAAGTAGCTCATCGAAAACCGTGCTCGGATACTGATCGGAACGATGTCATCGTGCGTTACAGGATCAGTTTACGAGGAGTTTGTTGATCGGCCGAGCAAAATCCGATGAGTTGATGCTACTTGGGTTTGCCCTGTACGAGATTTCCTTTGTTCTCCGCCGCGTCTGGATAGCCGCTTAAGGATCGCAGGTAGCCATGCCCAACCTTTTGATTTCCACTAAAAGTCATATTACAGTTTAAATCAATTCGCCAAATAAACTAAAAAGACATCAAGTTAAGTAACAGGATATTATTATCAAGTTAGTCATTTTCAAGACTCTATAGCAATTTAACCTGAGAAAGCGTTTGTTGGAAAGGACTAGGTTCAGTTTGCAAGAGTTCAGCCTTGAAAATTGACTAATTTGATTAATTAATATCTCCTGCTCTAATTAACAGAGAGAAATGTGCTAAAACTTTTGTTTTTCAGAGAAAAAATCCTTTCCAGCTATATATAATGTTAGGGGTGGGGGAAAGTTTTCCCCCCTCAATTATGCGGGATACACCAAAAATGAGACTAATTAATTAATTTAAAAATAACTAATTTGAAATTTAGAATTCGGCCTTCGAAGTACATGGATTTTGTACCAAGATTCAGGTCTGTAGGTGCTGTGGGGGCTTCTGGCCATCGGTTACAAACATACATACAAACAAACAAACAGAGCCCGTCATCTTTATATATATAGATGACACTTTTAATGCCATTTCACAGTTTGTAGTGTTCAATGGCAGGATTATTTTAGTTTTAAAGACTTTTTTCTTCTTTTCGTGTGTGTGTGCGTGTGACGAACTTATTTATTTTTAGCGAAATTTTTACGTTTCAATGGAACTTTTGACACAACTGTAGTGCCAAGATTTTCGAAAACTCTCAACGACCACAGCAATTTTGCCCTTGAAATTTAATATAATTCACCGATTTAACCGTAATTTCAATGTAAAATTGGTCGCCAAATCTAAATTTATTAACATAGGGAACCGATTGTGTCAGGTAGCTCAGCCACAACCATTCTTCCATGATTTTAATGTGAACATTAAAAGGCAAGAAATATAATGTCTTTCGCCCCATCTCTTTGAAGTGATTACAATCTAACAGTGACCCTCAAATAAGCAAGATTTCACTGGCTGGGGGGTTTGGTAATTTTCTCGATTGTTGGCCAAACGTTACGACGCCAAATACGAAGAGAAACTGAATAGCGGTGTTACCGAAAATGTCAGAATGGAACTATTATTGCTAAAAATTTAGTGATGGAGGCATTAAATACATGTTTTAAACATGCAATAAAATACTCTTTAGACTACAAACAACTACTGTTCCTTTCCAGAGCGTTTTCTTTTTCTTTGATTTGGAGAAAGTAGTGTTTCACAGTCTGGGAGGTTTGGTAAATTTCTCGATTGTAGCCAAACTTTTCGACGCCAAATACGGAAGAGTAACTGAATAGCCATCACTATTTTTTTTAACAATAATAGTTTCATTTTGACATTTTCGGTAACACCGAATTTTGAGTAAGTCAACTGAATAGATTTAAATTCACTCCAACCCCCTCCGAAGAAAAATTATTATATTTTTTAGTTCAAATGCGTTCCACAACCTTTTAAATTCCACTTAAAGTCATGTTAAAGTTTAAATCAATTCGCCATATAAATATAAAAGACAGAAAGTTAAGTAAGTAACAGGAGATATTAATTAATCAAATTGAATAAATTTTCAAGGCTTAAATCTATACGCTAATTTAAACCACAAAGTAACTTCAGGGACAAAAGAGCAGCTGATTTGGAAAATCGACCTAGTGTTTCAGTATTGCGTACATAGTTAAGCCTTGAAAAATTGACTAAATTTGATTAATTAATATCTCCTGTTCTAATTAACGGACAGAAACGTGCTAAAACTTTTCTTTTTCAGAAAAAAAACCCTTTCCAGCGATATATAATGTTTTGGGGTGGAGGAAAGTTTTCTCCCCTCAATTATGGCAGATACACCAAAAATGAGACTAATTAATTAATTTAAAAATAACTAATTCAAAATTCAAAATTTGGCCTTCGAGATGCATTTTACTGGGTACGTTCGAATTTTTGTGCCAAGTTTCAGGTCTGTAGGTGCTGTGGAGGCTTCTGGCCAGCGGTTACAAACGAACAAACAAACAAACATACACCGTCATCTTTTTTTTTAGATATATACAAAATAACAAATTTTTCAAAACTCTAATAGATGGTTCTATGTTCCACATAGGCCGTTCTCCCGCCCCCCTCTTTCGTATTGCAGATTCGGTCAAATTTGCCCTTGTATAAGACAAACCTATTTTTCATAAAGCTAAAGCAACGTTATTTCATTCTATCAACATGTTAGATAATAAAAATGCTAATACTATATGTTTGTATTTCGTAAAGGCTTTTTAACTTAGCCATATATTTCTAAGATTCTTTTGTAATTCCAAATACCAATGATGATGGATTCATTACGGCAGTAGTACAGTGATGCGTTGAGGTTTATTCCCCTAAACCACATTTCTTTTGTACTTCCCGGGCCCACATCACAGCGGATTACTAATGCTGTCGCTCCTTCAATATGTATGCTCTTCATTACGTATTTGCTTCCGATTCTTTTAGCAGAAATGGGAAAAATAAATATTTAATGGGAGAAGATACTGAGGAAACATTCTTTCCATTATATAGTGACCAGTCTCATAAAACAGAGAAATATATTTGGAGGTACGCAGTGTGTTAAATTATGTTGTACTTTAAATTAATCTTTCCTTTTTCCTTTCGATGTGCCTATTTCCATTTCTGCAAGAGGTTATATGTATATACGAGTACATATTCTTGCAAAGGAGAAAATAATTCAGTTATTAGGTAATGCTTTTTGTACTTGTTTAACACGAAGTTGATTAAATATCTCAAATTCAAAAGATATGTGTTTCGTTCTTAATAATAAAAACAAAACAGCTTTAAGAAAACACACGGATACTAAAAAGCGAACCCTAATTCGTCACACTTACATACGGTTTTCTGCACAAACCTATTGTTCAAATTCATTTCACTATTCCAGTACAAAAATTAACTGAATGAAACACCCACTTATTAAATAAACTCTAATTTTAATTACAAAATAAGAAGCTATTTTAAAGCCTCACTAGTCATGTATGATTTCTTAATTTTTAAAATCAATTTTTAAAATTAGTGATTTTATAAGTGGGTGTTTAATTTAATTGATTTGTATACTGAATTTGTGAAATAATTTGAATCGTAGGTTTGGACAGCAGACCGTATGCACATTTAAGGAATTACTTTTTAGTCCTTATTATTATTTTTTTAAGGCTATTTTCTTTCGTTTTTTATTAAGTTTTTTTTTTTTTTTTCATTATTTTTAGCGCTAATGTATTTCAGAAATGGTATGATGTTACTATCACAAAACATCACCTTTTTTTCAAATAAATTCTCAGTATTGGAAAAAAAGGGAAAAAACTACTAACGCGTATAACATTTGAAGCGACTCTCTCTAAAAACTAATCATTTGTTCTTTTTCGGATTTATTTGTGTGCTAGTTTTATTAGAATAATGGACATGTTAACGGCTTTCCATATTAATTTATATTTCGCGACAGTAAGTGTCCCGTAACTCGTGATAAAAGTCGTGCACGGTAAAAGAAAAAAGAATTGTATGGCTACTAGAAAATCTTCAACAAACTCAACTACCATAAAGGTTTTGCATTAAAAAAAAATAATAATAATAACTGCAGTGCTACTAAAAAACTGCTAGTAAACTGGACTGATTGATACAGCTTATTCTTTAATGACACAGTCAATTGTATACTTAAAAATAGCTGTATCGTTACTTGAGAAGTTTAAGGAGCCCTAGTTTGCTAGAGATTTTCCAGTAGTACTGCAGTTTTTCCTACCAGTATGTCTCTTTACGTGGTCTTGTCACAGGTGAAGATAAAATACCACTAGATCAATATGTTTGGTTAAAATTTAATGTTTCTTAGTTGAGAAAAGCATTTATTCAAACTTTCATTGTAATTGCTATTAACTCGCGAGAGCTCGCGCCATGTTTTGTCACACGAGTGCTCGCGCGGGGTCGAAATGTGTTTTCTTCATTTCTTTTCCCTTTTTTCATGACTTCTTTATTTTATTTTATTCATTAATGTTTTTTCACTAACAGAGACTTCTACAATGATTAGTTTTTGATTTGAAAGGCATAAAGAAAGTGTTTTATGAACTATTACGAAAATGCTCCAGCTCTCAAACACATCAGTAACATTTTTTTGCGTTTCTGTTTGGTGCAGGAAGAAAAATACTTATATTTCGAACTGGAGTACAAACATTAGCTCTAAATTTATTTCTTTGCCAAATACTTTCTTTATCTCTTCCAACAAAGATGTCATCTGTACCCGGATTATCAGAATTTTTGCTAAAAGAAAATTTGCTTTCACTGTCATAATCACTAAAGTTTTCTTCATTGCTAAACCTTCATCGTCTGAAATGACACATATTCATCACTTTCTCCATCGTCAAGTAATTAGCTAAAATGCTTCCTCCCTTGCTCATTATGGAGTCGGTATCTTGTCTTTGCTATAAGTAGCGCAAAAGCAATTGAAGAATATGAATTTTGCTTGGACAGAACTACATAATCATTGTGAACGACACGCTTGTAAACTGAAAATCATGGCTAGAAGAAGGATTGCAGACAACTACTTCGTTTTCACAAAATGTTTCCGACGGAGTCGGTTCGGAATGGAACCGGTGTTTGGAGTCGGTTCCATTCGGAACCGGCTCCAAACACATGTTCCGTTCCGAGAACTTTACTGACGTCAGTACTCGCGTGCGGTCGTAAAAGACTCCAATCGCAAGAACCCCCCTAGTTTACAAGAATTAAAAGAATTTTAGGAAATTCCAACCACACCTTCCTATCAATCAAGGACACAATGGCAGCTACCCAAAAGATGGTTTCCTTATCTGTCCATGAAATTCCAAGAAATGGAAACAAAAATGGCTATGGTCGTTTTCGACCCCGCGCGAGCTCTCGCGTGTTAATATTACTGTTTTATAACAACCACAAACTTCAAAAAAAGTTTCATACTTGGTTATTTAACAAGGAAATTAGATGAAACTTGCTGTTTTACCTGTAACTATTTCTGAAGAGTAAATATTGTCTAACAAAGGTGTAGAACCTAACATGGTCCACCCGTTTATTCATTAAAAATAATCATCGAAATTGATTCACTAAATGATACGCTAGGAGCTAACAAACAACAAATTGCTTTAAGCGTCCGCATATTATTTGAAAAGTTCACTTGATTCTTTGTTTTATTTGAGGAGATACATTATCTTCGTTCATTTGTAGTTGTATTTCGTATACTAGTTAGAAAGAGTTTTGCATTTTATTTTATTTATTTTTTTATTTTATTTTTTTATTTGGTGGGTTATTTTTCATTTAAAAACTACTGTTCACGTAATTTGTCATTAAGAATAATAATAATATGATGATGATGAAATATATTAAGCCACAAAGGAACTTTTACGCGTTTTTTAACTTCTGTTAGCGCAATTTATTATTTTTTTTAAAGGATTTTTTGTATACTTTAGGAAGAGGCATCCAAATAATAGGTTTTTTGATCTTTTCTCCATTAAAATACATAATGTTTAGAAATGTGTTTCTTCCTTTGGAGTTGAATGAAACTGATATGCTTGATGAACCAAATTATGGCTGCGTTTACTGTAACATAGGACTGTGGTTACTTGGAGAAATTGATGACAAATCATGAAGTTCCTTAATAATTTATCATTTTGATATAAATTAAATCTAATTTGATGACTTTTAATATTCATTTAGTGGATTATTTTATACTTTGATGGATATTTTAATGGTTTATTACTTCCTTAGATAATTCGTTTAAATTTTTACGTATTGAGTGTATTTGTTTCATTACCGAAATATTTTATTTTGTAGCAATATGTAGACAAGATATATTAATTGGTGCAATGCAACATAGTATAGGGAGCATTTAGCTCTCTATCAATTGAAACATTGTCCACCACTCGTGCTTCTGTATCCGAAATTTATTTTCTGCTAATGCACTAAAACATAATTGTAGAATCAAACCTTACTTACATAGTTAACGAAATATTCGGTGTATATATGTCTTTGCCTTGTGATGAAGCATAATGACGCGCTGCAATAATTGAAGCACTGATATGACTTGATAAAATGCCGGAAAAGGAGTAAATTATGTTTGAGAAGCAAAAAAAAAAAAAAAGTCGAATTTAAGAAGGTTGGCTAGCGATAGGGAACATAGGTCATGTTCCATAGCTTACAGTTCTGCAACTTCTAATTATTTGAAAGTTAAAAAAAAAAAAAAAAAAAAAAATCAGTTGCATTTGTTAACATTGCGAACTTTTATGAGGCAAAGGAGTTAGTCTAACTAATTGGTTAATAAACGTCGGCAAATGTCGGTTACCGCTAGTAAAAATATGGATATTGTGAAACACGTAGCAGTAAGGATTATGGTATATACCGAAGTATACCGAAATCGTAACCACATATGCAATACGCAAATATCTATGGATAATCACGAACCATACTACACTATAACTATTCCATAGATCGCGTTTGAGAACTTAAACATAATCCGCTATGCATAGCACGAGATGACGGAGGCCTACAGTTTAGTTTGAAGATCGATATCTTCTCTTATTGGATAGGACGAACTGGAGCGCAAACTCTAACTCAATTACAATTTCCTTGCAGTAATGTGGGAGGCCCTTTAGTCACTTAAAGCTCGGTCTTCATAATGTTTTCTATGCAACATTTGAATTAGGCACAGACTAAACAAGATCCCAGGAGAACTTGAACTTAGTCTAATATAGGTAGGTATTTTGAGATATTTTTTTCTACATTTATTTATTGTTTTGCGAAGGAAATCTATTAAAGGGTACCGAGAGCTGAAATCAAACAAGAGCTGAATTGAAAAATTAAAATGTATATTTCACTTGCGAAAGCAATGAAAATGTTACTTGAATCCAATGATTTCTTAGTTATTTTCTAATCTACAACCAGTGTGCTTTATATAATTTCTATGTTAGTTTTCATTTGCTTTGATATTCTAAAAGTAAACTTTTCAAAAATGCAAAAAAATAATACCCTAAATATTACGTCAAGTAAGATATTTTAAAGGAACTATTGAATGTGATAGCGGCACAGCTTGAAGAATAAAAGTAGTGCAACAGTTATCTTTTTATTATTCGCAGTGGAAATCTAATTAGTTTACGTGTGATCAATTGTGTCCTGATAATATGTTTCTACGTAACGACAGGACTACAATAGGAACATGATTTACAACTTGACGATTATTATTTAATTTATTGAAGAACAGCTCGTTACCTATGGAATTTTTTAAGTTTTTTTATGAGGACTCTATAATTTAAAAAATGAATGGAATTACGGAATAGATCAAAATTAATATGTATGACCTTTTAAATAGTTTGTAATAGTGTGATAAGCATTTCCAAATAAATTTTAGTTAAAAAATACTTAATTCATACAAACGTACAATTCAGCTGCATTTAATATAATGTTGCCTTTTTCATTTTTTTTATTCATATGAGCTTTAAAGCTTTTCCAGAGAAGAATTTTCCACCACTGGATATTTTACCATGCCAACATTAACTTCATGACAATGGCAAATTTGGGTTATGCTCGAACAATATAGGAGAAATCGGTCATGAAATATTACTTTGAAATTTCGCTTTTCATTCTACAATAAATATATGAATTAAAGTGTTAAAAACTGCAGAAGTATAAATAACCAACATTTCACATGACGCACATCGCTCCATATATGAACTAATATGTTCCTTATGCCCTTGATTACATTTCATTGCATACTATCCACCCATTTGCATCATAGTAATTTACTATTTATTATTTCCTTTATATTCTCATCTCGTATTACCATAAATCTAACAAAAATCATATCTCAGCCATTTTCCTGCAATATTTATCGATCGCGATCTCCATTATTCGTAAGAAGGACGTGGGACATCATGAATGATAAAGTACTCACCGTTCTATTCCTACATGATAATACAAAATAGGGAGGAAGACGGATTCTGTGCATTGGACACAATGCGTCTTCTTGGGCCCCAGGAGAAAGACACAGGGAACAGTGACAAACTGAAATGAATTCGGAATGGGTTGGAAATGGAGATAAATGGGACGAAATCTCGGTGGGCGGAATTTTGCAGAGATTGAAAGATATTTCTTGCTGAGCTCTCTTTGAAGTAACTTGGAAAGAAGGAGGAAGGATTATGAAGTGGATAATGGGCTGGAAGAATTAATAATTTGTGCATACTTTATGATTCACGGTGTGTATGATTTTAAAACAGTCTTTTATTCGTAATATTTGGCTACGGGTATTGCGCACATTCAAAGATATTTTTTGTTGAGTTCTCGTTGAAGAAACCTAAAAAGGAAAAATCAGATTTTGAAGTAGGTAATGGTCTGTCTAATTAAATTATTAATTGTACATACTTTATGACCAGCAGAGTGTCTGATTTTAAAATATTCTTTTATTCCTAATGTGTGTTTGAAATATTTTCATCTGTATTTTAAGTTGTCTTTTAATGAACCAAATTTTGGTTAAAAACTTTAAAACACTGGTATACGGTACACAAGCTTTTCAAGCTCCTAAAAAAATCAAAGTTTTTCTTTTTAACTAGATTTTTATAACCCCTTTTAAAATGCAATTCAAACTTATATTATTTGAAGTTTTGAAATTGTTCTTTTTGTATTTGTTATAATTAATTCTGCTGAAGCATTTTTCACACTCAACGTGCTCAAATTTCGAAATATTATAAGCTGCACTATGTACTCATAGATCTGTTTTCATGCAATATTGAATTGCTTGATCTTGATTTTAAAATTTGCAGCAACGTTGCTAAAAATACAAACTATGTATTCAATATGATTTTAAGAGTTAACGGTAAACATTATTTTTTTTTCTTTTACCCAGTTTTTTCTCTTCTTATTAAGCATGAGTGTATGTTTACAAGCGAAGCGGCTTTCTCATTTTTATTGCATTATATCTTTAAGAAGTAAACATTGCTAACTGTCTACTGAAGTATTTGAAAGGAATCATTTTTTTGTCAACCTCCGATAGGCTATTAAAAATAAACGAATTCAAATACAAAAAATATTTTAATATCAAAAGTAAGGTACAATGCTCTACATAATAAGCTTGACGATTGAAGCATTTGTTATATCTGTGAACAAGCTTTATAATAGCCGCCTCGTAAAACGTTGCCGCCAATGATTGGATGTGAGTTGTGACGGTGATTTTTGGGATCCACGACACTTTGAAAGCACGCTGCCTTTCCAAACCCCAAGCAGGGGTCTCCAAGTCCCATGTTCAGCTCAGGGAACAGATGAAAGTCACTTCATCAAGTCAGTCTGAACTTTATGGTGGGTGCTCAAAAATGTCCCATTGAAATTGCTGGAGGAACCGTTGGGTTACACGAGCGCTATGATGACGGGCATTGCCGTGCCACTCTGCTTTGGGACATGGTAATCCCCGTCAATTCCCTCGGTGGGACCCCTGCTAGGGGTCTGGATAGGCATCGTGCTTGCAAAGTGGCGTGGAACCCACAGACACCGTCAGAATTCACTTCCAATCATTGCGGCAACATTTTGCGAGGAGGCTATTATAAAGCTTATTCAGAGACATAACAAATGCTTCAATCGTAAAGCTGATTATGTAGAGAATTGTAGAGCATTGTACCTTACTTTTGATGAAAAAATATTTTTTGTATTTGAATCCGTTTTTTTTTATAGCCTATCGGAGGTTGAAAAAAAAACAACCCTCGTAGAGAAACACAGTTAAAAATATAAAATACTTCAGTAAGTGTTTCGACACCATATAATTGCAATTTTTACTTACTTGAATTTTATGAATAAAACAGTTTTAAAATATTCCTTTTTCTTTCGCATTAATATAGATTTCTTATTTTCCGGTTCAAAAAAAAAAAAAAATAATAAAAAAAAAAAATAAAAAAAAATCCGGTTTTCAAATATTGAACAAAATAAAACCACTAAGAGCGGGGAAATCTCTTCATCAAAATAATGCTCCCTGATGTAAATAAAATCAAGCTAAATCATTAAAAATGTAAGCAGTAAGTATTCCGCCAGAATTTATTTATTTTCTAACAAAAGTTGACCTGAAATGAAACTGTTTATCTTATTTATTACAATGTTTTTCATTTTTAAGATTCCTTTGAGTTTTTATACGTTGGAACCAAACTCTAAAATCGGAGAATATCCGAAAAAATCAATCATCTACAAATGCACGAAGTCTGAAATTTCAAATTATTTCGGAGTTTTGTGCATTTAAATTGGATCAAAATCAGTGGGGCTCCGAGTCTAACTCTGAAATAATATAAAAATTCGGATGTAGTGCATTTCTCAACGATCCATTTGCATTGTTAGCATTGTTTCCGGATATTGCCTGACTTAGGTTCTTGGATTTTAAAACACACACACACACACACACACACACACACACACACACACACACACACACACACACACACACACACACACACACACACACACACACACACACACACACACATTTTGTATATGAATTCTTTGGCGTCTGTGATAAGTTTATTAAAATTTAAAATTATTCTATAATATCTACCTTTTTGTATACGTTTATGATTATATTTTTCCATTTGTTTGCATTGATTATTTAATTGTTGATATTTTACAAATTTAATGATTGTAATTTATAACGAGTACTACAAATGTATTGTTCTCGAGTACTTTATTACAGCTGCTGACAGTGACCCCGCTTTTTCCCGTACGTTTCGGCATTCCTTTATGTCAGACGTCACTGGTATTAAAGTGCGTGTGATTTTCTGCGCTCACTGGTTTTCCTTACCGTTTCAAAAAGTCTGACAAAGGCAATAGGAAAGAAGTTTGACTTACCTTTAAATCATTTATAGATACTATTTTATTCCAAAACACCTGCTTTCAATCCATTTGGCTAAGCATTATAAGACCATTAATCAATAGGATATTATTGTGAAACTTTTAAAAATCATCAATAAAGTCTATCAATCTCTTGTGACAGAAAAATAGCAGCAAAATCAAATTTTAATACTCGAACTCAACTGCTTGAGCTCTTGAAAGCAGAAATGGTGTACGGTAGGATTGTGGAAAAGGTTTGTAGTTTGGGTCTTTACTTTATGTAAAATAGGGCATTGATCCTGTTTTCAAAATTTCTATTTATCCACAAAATTTCACTTTGCGCCACATTCTCCTACTTTAAAAGTTGAGATAATTAATGCAATTAAATGAGTTAAAAACTAAACAGCTGAGTACTTGGAAAACAACTAGGCGGTAACATATATTTAAACGTACTCACTACTACATTTACTCTAAAAACAGCATATCAATTAAAAACATTACCTTCGCCATCAAACAATACTTTCATGGAAAAAATAAAGGTTAAAATTAAATAAGAATTGAATTTATTACTTCCACTACCCTAAAAACGACATTAAAAATTTCTGAAAAACAATAATTAGCTAAAAATACGAGAAATGTGTTATGAAATGAGCAATTTTTGCAGTTTTCTATTAATGTATGCAAGAAATTAATGCACTGCTTAAAAAAATAAGAAAAGTTATCCGAAGTTTTATTCAAAATGGTAAACAAAAATAAAACTCCACTTGGAGATCACGTTCTTTATTGCTTCAAAACTTTTCGCGCTACAGACGAGAGAGAAAGTGTTTGAAATAAGATGAAAAAGATCAAATGCTTGAAAGTTTAAGAAGAAATGAAAATACAAGTGTAGAAATATTCTTTCATCAAGATAAAACTTTGCGAAAACTGCGCGCAGTTATAAGTTTATCGAAAAAAAAAAGAACAGCTCTGCGAGAGAGTTTTTAATCTAGGACTCGTTCCTTGACTTTTTTCGTGAAGAAAATTTATTAAGATTTCTTCGATCAGTCTCAAAAGACGTTATCAAATGGAAAAAAAATATATAGAAAAGCTTGATTTTGACTTAGTTAAAACATAAATTGAGATAATTTTTCAAATTAAAAAAAAATGAAATTAAAAATAAAGTTCTTCTAGAACTTTGGAAACACTTATTCCCGTGTACTAACATTGAATTAGCAAAAACCAGTAGTAATAATCCTTATTTGAAGATATATGTCGAATTCGTTGAGTCAAACTGCTACACATTTGAGATAAATAGTCGAAAGTTTAGTAATTTCCAGCTATCTATATTATTTACTAAGATATTTAATAAAAGTAATTAATTATAATCTTTCAATGTGTTGGAAAACGCAGAGTTTATGTTCCGACAAACATACATAACTGGATAATTTATGTGTAAAATTTCTAAGTGCCTTCTCAATGTCATGCTTTTTTCTTCTTTTCCCCGTCCTTATTTGTACGTGTGTGTGGGTGTTGACATGGTTTTGGAATTTCTTACCTTTTTCTGTTACAGAACTCTTTTTAATTTTTAGAAACTTTTTCTACATTTCATTAGCACAAAGAACTATATCCTATTTTGATATTGATAAGAGTCCCATTTCGGTATGCTAAAGTTTTTGTATCATTTTTATCATACTAATTCTTATACTTGTTGTCATTGGATTTTATGCTTTGCTTTAGACTATTTAATAGGCTTTTTTACTCATTCGTTTTTCTCGCTTATGCGCCTTTTTCTGTTAAACTCGTAGGTAGGTGCATAAGGGAGAGTTTACTGCATTGAAAGCAGCATGGAAGGAAAGCGCTGTTCAATTGTTATTTTTAGATACTGTTATAGCAAAATTTCAGTGGCATAATGGGGGAGTTTCCGTCAAAAGTACTACTTTTTGTTACTGAAATCGATAGAATGATATAAAAAACAACATGGGCCCGGAATATACTTTAATTTTCTCAACAGCTTATTTTTGGTTTTTTTTTTAAATACCCTACCTTGAAAACGGGGCGTGGTTTTTGTGACGTCAGTGGTGCACCTAACAACTCTCTTTCCAATAATAACACCATTTTGCTTGACTTGAGTTGTCCAATCGCAGGGATCGGTGACGTCACGACCTTCGTCATCTCACTACAACCAATTAGATTTCGCGCTTACGTGAACCACTGAAGTCATGCGCAGTTTTTTTTTTTTCGGAACAGCATCTGCGCATCGGTTAAAATAATTCATAAAAAATATATAACTATGCCAAAAAAATAAAAAAATGGTCAATTCCTATGTTTTGAAGCATGTTCTTTCAGAAAAAAATACTTTTGAAACTTCGGAAACTCCCCCATTATTTATTTTCTACATTTTATAAGAAATCAATGGCATATGGTCGGTATTTCCACCATTTTTTTTAATACTTTTAATTTAGAACTTATAAAAGGAGTTATCACCTCAAAATTTAATAGATCTAGAATATTTGAATTTGGAACAACTTACTTACAGTACAAGTCAATTTGCACTCAAAACGAGTAATCTTACAGAAAAAGCTAAGGAAAGCTTATTTTTGTTAATGTGTAACCTCTCAAACAATTTCTCTATGAGTAAAAACCAAAAAGCAAAGTCTAAAAACACAAATAAGTATAGTTAAAAATCGGCAAACATGTTTTAAAGGCATAAAGCCTCCTTCTTCAGTGCCAAGCAAGAAATAGCAAGAACCAAAGTACCGGGAGAGTTTAAATAGAAAAGGAACAAAAGCTAGGCCAATCAGGTGTCAGCGTATGCCGAGTCCGGATTTGGCGTTGCGTTGTCAGCAAATTTAAAAGCATGGAGTAAAATTGGCGAGATGTGTGGAACTGCAAAGGATTCGTTACAAATATTACTTAACTTTTTGTGAACATGAAAGGCTTATAAGAAATCTAACGCACCAACAGTTTAAGGTCTGCAAATAATTTTAGCTTCGGAGAAAACAAATCTATGACCTGTGTCCCAACAGTGTTTCGCAATTGAGGATTTTGAAAGTTCTTTCTTTTTAACATAATTTTCGTGTTCCTTTAACCTAAATTTTTACTGCCCGTCAGGTCTGTCCGACGTATCCAATTCGACACTCACAGTTTGATCATCCGGGCTTGGCACACGCTGACACCTGATTGGCATAGCTTTTGCTCCTTTTTTATTTTAACTCTCCCGGTACTTTGGTTCTTTTCATTTCTTGCTTGGCACTGAAGAAGGAGGCTGTATGCTTTGAAACATGTTTGCCGATTTTTAACTATACTTATTTGTGTTTTTAGACGTTGTTTTTTGGTTTTTACTCATTTGCGCACAAAGTGAACTGTTTTTAATTTCTCTATGATCTTACTGAGTATTATGGTGTGTCTGTGCACATAAATTAGTGAAGAGATGCATAATAGTAGCATTACTATAGTGTAACTTTTCCAAACCCATACGTTAAGTTACACCATTTTTAGCAGTTAAACTTCTCCAGAACAATGCACGCAGCAACACTGCAACCGCTTTTAAGAAGTAATCTAATCTCACTTAAAAAAAAAAAAAAATGTGTACATAACTTTTACTGCGAAAAAAATCACATTAGTAAAACAAGAAATTGTAAAAAAAATATAACGCAAATTTACGACTTAGAAAGGTTTCTTTCTTTTTTTTTCTTCTTTAACACATTAAAAAACATTATAACTGTGCATCAAATTAGTTTGCTCAAAAATGAATCACGAAAATTAATGATGTCTATTGTTAAAAGTTTAATTGAAAATTCTGTTTCAATCGGGAACATTAGTTTTTTAAATGAAAGAACTTGATGATGAATTTCTTATGCATAAAAGTTAATTAAACAGTACATGGTTTTTAATAAGAAGAATATGTATTAAGCTTACATTTTTTCCCTTTTTGAGAGCCCCCAAGTTATTTTTCTTTCACATTTTTAAAAAAGAGTTTTAAAGTAACTAAAAACATTCTGTTGCTAATTTATCCACACATTAATCGATAATTTTATTATATTTTTTCATTTTCAGCCTAATTAAAATTCCTACATTGACTCGAGACACAGGAAAATTAATGCTATGAAGTTACTGCTATTTTAATACACTACGCTTTTTTAAAATGCGCATAATTGCGTTTTAATTTTAAGTCCATCTAAAATTGCATTTCCTTAAACCTTAAAATTGGACTATTACGGATGGCTTTAGGTTTGTGTAACTCTTTGTTTTTGACGGATTGTATTAAAAAAAGAACACGGCTCTGAAAATGTGGGAAAATAAAATCATTGTGTTAAATGTGTCATAATAAGGTCCATGTTTTTTAACAATTTAAAACGACTTGTAAAGGACATTTTAGTACTTCGAACGCAGTTTAGTTTTATTTTTCTTTCCTTCTTTCGTTTACTTGTGTATTTAAGGAGTGGATACAATACTCGCAGTTTGATGCTTTGGGGGAAAATAAGGATTGAGATTTATAAAGGCAGTGATTCGCAACCTGAGGAGCACACTCTCAAAGTGATATGTGAATAGGACCCTAAACGTAGATTTAAAAAAAAAGCAATTTACTAAAAGAAAAACAAAGCGAACTAATTTTAATATAGTAATATGTATATAAGACAACTTACATTGATGTATAGTTATGTAAGATATACTGCAAGCTGCCTTAAAATACCTTATCAGTACAAATTTACGAGCAACTTAAATTAAATTAAATGCACCCTTTGAGTTTATCTTGAAAAAAAAAATCGAAGTAAAAAACGGTCCGATTCGAATAAACTTTTTTTTTTTTTTTGAGATCGAGAGAGATGGATGCATATTTTGTTTTTAGGAATCAGAGCCAAATGCTAAAAACATGCGTTTGATATTATACAGCCGTTCAAAAAAGAATGATCACAAATTAATAAATCATAATTATGCAAACTAATCCAGCAGATGCTGATGGCGTTCTTCCATGTGATCCATGTTACATGAAATCCACCTACCAGAATTTTTTTTTCTGTCCTGAAACACGCTGGAAGCTCTATTTTTGAACACATCCTCAGGTATATGGAGAAGGGGGTACACCGAATAAACCTCCACTCCCTCATCTTTTTTGTCATGAATGAGCCTCTCGGAATCTTTTGCGCACAATCGCGTGTCACCCAATGGCGTTAACTTCGGATGTGACTTCTAAACATGTGTCCAAAAATGCTTTCCAGAATGCCTTTGAATACAAGAAAAAAGATCTGACAGGGATCGTAATTTAATGTAATATTGACCAATTTGCACAACGCCATCAACATTTGCAACACTAGTTTACTTAATTATCTTTTATTAATTTGCGATCATTCTTTATTGTATATCCTAGTACATTTATTCTTATACAATTAAGAAAATATTGATCATATGCTAGAATGTTTATTCTGGTATACATTGCTACCTCCAGTTCGGTTACTATTTCTGACTGACGAGTTCTTAAAAAGGATTAAACTGCAGTCTCATGATCTCATGACTGAGCTATAGCTACATTTGGTTCTAGTTTTCCCTTTATCCTGCCTTATTAACGAAGTGGTTTCATTCACTGTATCCAGTTGACAAACCGGTTGAATTTATGTGCAAAGACATGTTATGATAAATTTCCTACGATATTTGCATAGGGTATTTTATTCAGGTAGTTATATGCACTATATTTTCAAAAAAGCTTCAGAATCGTAAATATTTTGTGCTTTGATTGAAAAAAAAAAAGATCAATCTTATACATAACTTTTATAAGCGAGTATTTTTTTTTCATCCAAAAAATAAAATCTGCTGAACGATAAAAAAAAAAAAATATATTTAATGTGCAGAATAAATTCCAAGAAAGTTTGGCAAACAAAATGAAATTACGGAACGTTTTAAACATTGTTCTTTTAATGATATTCCAGACGAAGAACAAAAGGAAAACCTTTAACATAAAAGTAAATTAAGCTTTCTTAGGACAAAACGAATGTGGTTGTTCAAGCTAAAATATTTCGAATACATTTTATTTTTCTTCTTAAATCGCAAAGAATGTAGGTTTCTACTTTTAAATTGGAATCAGTTGAATGTTAAATTCTTTACTGGAGTCTTCAAGGAAAAGAAAGACAGAAATGACTACCGAATCAAATCTTCTGAACTTTCAATGCTTACAAAACTTCGAAGAAAAAAAGAAATCACATATGTGTACAAAAAATAAATATGTTCACTAAAAAAATATCTATTGCAATTATGTGAAGCAGAACGTAGGAAACTAAGCCTGATTATTTTTAAAGCAGTAAAGCATTTTTGGCATATCATTTTGTTTTATTTAGCTTTTTTTTGTACCTGATGGTCAAAGGATGCTGTGATACAAGGTCTGTATTTTAAGTAATGAGAATATTTTTGTCCTAACACGGCTGTTCGTCAGATGTAGCTCCGACCGGTTGTAGTCGGTAGTGTGGCCTTCTACATTGATAACGCTGCACTCGGCAATCGCCTGATGTCTTTAGTTGAGGCAGGATTACGCGTGGCGTAGAAGACTTCAAAAAAGTGCATGCAAGCTCAAAATGGGACAAAGCATTGAACAGCGTTACGGATTCAAATTTTGAGTGGAAACGATTCAGTAAGAGTACGACAGGGAAAGCTTTTTTCAAGCTTTTGTTTTAGATTGCACAAACTGTTTTAAAAAGGCCGGGAGAGCGTGGAGGACGAGCCCCGTTCGGGTTACACGCCAACATCAAGAGCCGCAGAAAACGAACTACATGTATGAAATTCGTTGAACACAGACCGGCGTTTAAGTGTTCGCATGATAGCAGAACAGCTAAGAATGGATAAAATAGTTGTTCACAAAACCAACAGTGAGGATCTTCGGATGTGGAAGATTTGTGCCAAACTCGAGCTGAAAGTTTTAACGGACGTTCGAAAGCAAAACGGTGATGCCGTTTCAAAAGATTTTCCACAGCATCCCTACAGTTCCGATCTTGACACCCTCGTCCAAGCAGACCTTTTCTCTTCTCTAAAGTAAAAACCGCACTCAAAGAGGGCGATGTCAAAAGCGCTTGCACGCATGCTCTGAAGGATGTTTTTTTCTTGTATGAACTAGTTATAGTAACAGAACATTTCCAAATAGAACATGAGGAAAAAATGATGTGGTTATGTCCTTGTTACATGTGTCCATTGACTGGGTTGCTGCATTTATTATTATTACTTTTAATTTTAATCTTTAAGCAAACCCATCAAGAATCATTAATGTTCTCAAAGTTTTTTCTTACGAATTGCACATTCGAATAAAAATGTTTTTACGTATTTGTACATATAAAGTATTAACTTTTACGTATTCCCAAACAATAAATTTGGCTTAAATGTTCATTCACTGTCCATATGCAATAATAAGGCATTGTACTTAAGAAGGTGAGGCGGGTATACTTAATAACATAATGATGAACAAAATAATTACAAATATATAGAACATCTAAAAAATGTTTTATCTTTTTACTGATTTATTTCTTTTTCTTTATTAGTGCAACTATAATACATGAAATGCAAGGCAATTTTATTTTTTTTCATTTAGAAACACCCGAACGAATGGCCTGCACGTGTATTTAGGAAATATATTAAAGAGTTTGCTTTTGCTTAAAAACTAAAATTTATTTAAATAAAGAAATTTATTAACTTTCGGCTAGCTGATACAGAAATTAATCTGTAGTTAACATTTTTATGTTGAAATTTTGCAATATTATAACTGAAAAATGTGCAAAAATTTTCATGTCAGCATAAAGTTAAAATGTTAAAAGGTGCACTGATTTTACCTTTGCTAAAAATAGACTGCCTCCTTGATTGCTTTGCTATTTAACTAAACAGAATTTTGGTTGGAATGACTTAGGATATTGCAGAATCTTTTATAATGCGAATATCAACATGTTCTTTTTGAAATATTCCTTTTAAATATGTGCTTTATGTCTTAATTGGCATAAATAGTCAGTCATTCATGTCAAGCTTTTTCTTATGCACAGTATCCACGTTTGCGTTCGAAGCTCAACTTCACAGAATAAGGTTGAATATTTATTCTCCAGCCTGTTTATAATAGTCTTAAAATATTTTTCATTCATTAATATATGATATATTTTCGAAAAATTTAGTAACTGTATTTCATTTAATCTCTATCATCACTGTACACCGATTTACTCTGACTTACCACTCAACGCTGATTTACGCTGATTTATCACTGTACGCTGTATTATTTTGCTGAATTTTAATCGGTAAAAGAACACGTGGTAAAAGTTAAAAATTATTGTGGTTATTTTGCATCGTCTTTCAATTTTTTCACCACCCCCTGCTATAAAAACACCAGGCAATTCTACATTTATCCTAACGATCTTACTTGATATTAACAAAAAATGATTCTCAGTATTACTTTAATATATTTAGTCACTGCGGTTTCAACTGTAATATGCAAGAAGAAATTCCTTATCCTGAATCCTTTATGGATCCAGATTTTTTTTTTTTTTTTTACTGAAATATTTTTTCAAGATTTTTATCATGTCTTGGAATGTTTACAGATTTTTAAAAACCTTCTCACGTCACTATCTAACTCAGTGTTTGTTTTATACTGCAGTAGCATTTCTCTGTTTTTCTTATCATTTCATGTCTGGCATCTGTACACATTCACATATATATATGAAATAATATATAATGTCTACTCTACGTGCAGATGATATTGGCTTCTTTTTGCTTCTAATTTAATGTCAATTTATAAATTTTTAAGTTATTTATTTCTAAATATTTAGTATCTAAAAATTAAGTTTATAAATACAAAAACATGTATCTAAAACAATTTTACTATCTATTTTAGGTACACTAAAACAATATAAAGGGCATAGAAATCATGAACCTCCCGAAAAATGATATTGATAATATTGACTGTTTGCTATGTGCATTGTAAAACATGTATCTATGCGTGCATACAACTCTTTAAATACCTAACTATAGCTGATGAAGTAACATGGTCTTGGAAAAAACAACAACATTCAAATTAATATTTGTATTTTAAGTAGTAAATAAGAAATGTTTTTAAAGTAAGGTTTATTTTTGGGGTTGTTTAAGCTTTCAACAAAGGCTGGATGATTTTTCTCAGGTTGTTCCCTACTAATTTTCCTCCTTGCAATATTCACACACATGTTAGTTTCAGTCTTTTCGTCTTCCTTTATCTGCTAAATAAAAGCACCGTATATATATTTGTAATAAATTTTTCAAACGCATGGTTTTATACCTAACCAAAAAACTAACAATTTCTGAAACGCAAAAGCAAACATAGATCAAATTCGCTTTTTTGAAAAAATACGTTTAAGTAACAAGAAGAAGTTTTCGGGAAAGAAGTACGAACTAAAAGTTACCTTTTTTGTGATAGTAAAATGTTTCACAACGTAAACAAAATTGCCTCTTGAGAATTAAAGATTTTGATTTTTATGCTTTGCTGATAGCTCCTGCGTTCCATGTGCAGTAATAGTTTGAAACATGTTCTGAAAGACGAAAAAAGGATTTAATGAAACTTTTTCATGCTAAAAGTAAACAAATAAATACCAATTTTAAAACTACAGTATAAAACATTCAGTTTTCTGCTTGCTAGGGTGGAGTCATATGTTTGCAACAAATTACGAGGGTTGAATGAAAAGCAATGCCTCCATTTTCATAACTCCCCAACAAATGGCACCACTGGTACACGGCAGGTATTGGCTTGTTCCATAAGCTCTCCTCTACAGTTCCAGTTGGTGAGAAGCCTTTGCACTGAACGGTTAATTTGTTAGAGTATAAAGTATGGAACCCTGCGCAGATGGTCGGTCAATGCAATTTAAGCAACGTGCAGTCATAGAATTCTCGATACCAGAAGGTGTCCCCCCAAAGGAGATTCATCAGAGAATGCAAAATGTTTATGATGATTGCGTTGATGTGAGTACTGTACGTCGTTGGGAGAGTAAGATTAAAGATGTTGAGGAGGGAACATCGGATTTGCGTGACAAACAAAGAGTTGGACGTCATGTGACAGCAACCACCGAGTTTCACAAGCAAAAAATTGACTCACTTGTACAGGACGATCGTTGGGGGGGGGGGGGGGGCACGATAATGCCAGACCACACACTTCACGTGCCACCACAGCAGAACTTCAGAGACTGAATCTCACCGCCGTATGACATCCTCCCTACAGTCCAGATTTAGCACCCTCTGACTTCCACCTGTTCCCAACGATGAAAGAAAATCTACGGGGACATCATTGTGTTCTGATGCAGATGTTGAGAGAACTGTAAGGCTGTGGTTGCGGAAACAGAGTGTCGACTTTTTCCGTGACGGCTTTAGAAAACTGGTACATCGTTGGCGGAAACCTATCCTGTTGTCTAGCTATTATGTGGAAAAATGACTATTGATAATTAAAGATCACATTCTAAGGATTTTTTAATCGTTTGATTTATTAAAATACTAGCTACTTGGCCCGGTTCTGTACGGGATCTATCTTGAGGAAAAATGTCATGTCAAGTGACGCATCTGTCTTTAAGTCCCGATTACATTAAAGTCAACAGTTTGCTAGAACGCAGTATAAAAAATGAATCAATCGTCAAAAAAATTTTAAATCGTCTGTTACAGGAAAAGCCTAAAGCAGACGAAAGATTTTTATTTGTTTATGTTCAAGAACAAACTGGCAACACCTTTTTCTTATTAATAATTTATTTCACGCTCGTGCAGTCGATTTTTATAAATCCAATTTAAAATGGATATTTCCAAATTTAAAAATGCCCGTATCGTTTCTCAGGGTGGATATAGCAATTAGTGGTTTTAAAAACTCGGAAGGAAACTTTCCTAAAAGGTAATTTTTGCGTTCTTTCGAATGAGACCAAGATCGAGAAGAGCCGAGATAGAGCCATTTTGAAGTAAAAATAGCCATTTTGAAGTCCTTTATTCGAAATTCGAACGGATCGGTACTTTTTTCCCGCTCAAAAACCACCATATGATCCTTCCCGAGTGCTCAAGTATCTCCCAGCCAAATTTCGTCCAGATCCGACGTAAACTGTGGATTTGTATAATGTACTCACACACATATATATTCTTTGTTTTATTTATGTGGATTCCTATCCAAACTAAATGAAGATGTGAAAGAAGTAATGAAGATGGAGGCATTATTTTTCATTTAACCCTCGTACTTCTCCGTTTCTTTTAATATGCATTCTGAACTTAAAAAACCTAGCATTTTAAGCTCAATCTATCGTGTTCAATCGTTAGTTACTTTCATCTAGTTCTTCGATACCACGGCAACAACATTTTAATAGGATTATCATGATTTTATAATTATACAGTTACTACGAATAATTCATTCAACCTAGTTATACATTTAATTAAAAACTTTAGCATTTCATACTAAATAAATCAAGTAAAAGTATGAA
>JAXGGA010008546.1:0-56236 GCA_038373865.1 Uloborus plumipes | reverse complement strand
CTTTTAAAGAAATTAACAGCTAAAAGGTAGTTTGGTTTTAATAATTCTGCTTGTTTGTTTTATCACATGCAAATCAAAATGGCTTGCTGTGATGTTGCTGTTATAGATTTCTCAGAAAATGCAGAGTAAACATTTTTCTCCACACTCATGATTGACTTAAGCAAAAAGGAAATTATTATGATAAAGTACCAGGGGACCGAGCCCGCTCGGTTAAAAAAAAAGAGGTTTGTAAACTCGTGTTTTTTTCTAAAATGCGAAGTACTTATTTAGATAAACTTGAAAAGCATTTTTAAGCTTTTGGTTGCAATTATGCAAAGAGATAGCTGTAGAATGCAACTTAACTTGGCACTGACGTCACTACGGGCGGAGCCAATAAGAGCTCCCAAGCAGTCAGCGATCTCCTCTTATTCGCCAAGTAGGCTGTGACGTTTTATCTAGCTCGTTTTTCATAGGCTAACGTCACGCAAACGTCACGCTGACTTCACGATGTTTTTGTCAAGAAACGTTGCATTTTAGTAGAAAAAATGGGATTGCTGTTGATAGTGTTACCAGCTATTTAAAATGATTGCCATCTAGCGTCTTCGTTGCGATCTTTTGACCTTATTGTGGCAAAAAATTATCTGGAATTTTTCTTTTATGCTTACAGGGATGGTGTTTCGGTTATATACAGGAATTAATGTATTTTGTCATCTGTTAGTATTGGAAGTTCGATATTGTTTCTATTTTGCTACATGCCCCTACTTTCGTATTTTTTCCTCCGAATTTTGGCTAATATGTCGGGGATTATTAACAACCAGTTGCACCTAAGTTTCATGTGTTGTACTTTCAACCAAAAAAAGGTATTTGCGATTTAATTTGGGGGGAGGGGGCTTAAGATTAAGTTAGCCCTCCCCCCTCTCCTGCACCTATAAATTTTCCACTACAGTAATATTTTCATATACCCACGTTATGTACCTATTTTGCACCTCTCATATATACAAAGTTTAACGGCTTCTACCCTAAACCGACAGAAATGAGAAAAGATTTTGAAAGGTGTGGCAAAAAGTAGTTCAGTGAAAAAACCTCATTTTTAAATTATCGAAGTACGACGAAATTTGGAATGATGCTCGTTATGCACCTGTTTTGCACCTTCTTGCACCCAAGTTTCAGGTTTTGCACCCTAAACCCCAAAAAAGATAATTTCCCCCAATTCGAATAATTCTAGATTCTACTGTTATAAATTTAAAATTAATTTTAGGGTATTTTTAACCGACGAAAACACGGAGGAGGTTCTCTAGTCGACCGGTACATATATATTTTTTTAACTAGCGGTACCCGCACGGCTTTGCCCGTGGTATAAAATTAAAAGTTCATTTGTAAAAAAATGATATAGCAGAAAAAAATACTCTATTTTAGTTATAATTCAACTATAATTCCTTCAAAGTATGATATAAAAATTTGGTATGGACCCTACACTACTTCCTTTTACGTGTAAATTTCTTAGTAGATGCCTTAAGTGCTAAAATAGTGCTTGAAGTGAGTAAGATAACAATTCAAACATTTGCATCCCTAGTTTGCCACGAAACATTGCAAAAAAATGTTTTACAATGATTAATCTCCTAAATATCGCCGATTTTAACATCATTCAGTAGATTTTTCGCAAAATATCGCCAATAGCGCCAAATTGAACCCAAAAAAATTTTTTTTTCGCTAAATTTATTGCCAACTTGGCGATATGTCGCCAAATTGGCGTCAAACACTTGGTGACCAAAAACTTGGCGAGATATCGCCAAGTGGTCGCGCCAATTCATATCACTTTGGTCTGCATTGAAAGCCCTGATTACCCCATAAAAGGGGTAAATCACCCCCTTGGGGACATTCGAATGCAACCCCAAAGATAGGTGCACAAAAATAAGCCAAAAGAAAAAATAAGAAAAATTTTGTTGCTCACAGAAACCAACAGAAATCTTACCAAAGTTTAAAAGAAGAAGAAAGTTTTCTTTCCTAACTTCAAAAACAAAATAATACATTTTCCGAAATGACATACTTTAGAAAGAACGTTGCAATATCGCAATAAGATAGAAGTAAATATACTGAAATAGAATTGAATGCCAAATTGTAAAAAAGTCGCCAAAAAAATAATTTTTAATATTGTCTTTCATTATTTATTAAATGCAATTATTGCTGCAAATTACAGTCCAACAATAAATAATCACATTGCAAAAGTATATTTGGAGCAATTTTTTCTTTTAAACTCAACTGATCCTAAAAATTTTAAGTATTAGTCATAGAAATTTCGTGCATTATTCTTCACAATGATAATAAAAACAATAAACATCGACAAAGATCAACCAGCAAACGATAAATTAAAAGCTAAATTCGTTCACTCAAGCCATTTGCTGCAATTTATATTGAAATAAATTAATAATGAAGTAAAATATGTTTTGCAGACGATAAATTTAGAATGGTATCCTGTATTTTAAGGAAAGGACTCGATTTCTCATTTGATTGACAGGTGCCATCTTATCACGGTTTTTAATATTTCATTTGACTAATTTTAATAAGGCTTGGAGTTTGGATTGTTACAAAAACAAATACATTTTTAAAATTATTAAGGGAAAAAGAACGAAATAAAAACGTAACCATGGTAACAACATGAAAAGTTGATTTCCGTTGATAAAATAATTCATTTCATCTCTATTTTCAAACAAATTTTATTCGCGAGCAAAGCCATTTTAGAATCGTTTGGCTTGCTTTACTGAAGGTAAGCCTTGAATTTCGGGATTCTAAAAACAATTGTTACAGCTCTCCTGATGATCGTAGAAACTTCGAAAAAACGTCATTTTGTGCAGAAAATTTCAAGCTTTCGAATGACATAAGACTTGAAAATGTGTATAAAATATTTCTTCCCTATTTTATCGAATTTCCGCTAAGAATTCGAATAGAAAAAGAACGAAATGGAATTTTCGAAAAATCGCTTCGAGGTGCAAAACTACATGCTACAAACTAATTTTGTACCAAGTGGCATGAAAATCGACCGAACGGTTTTGGCGCTACGCGCGTAACAGACAGACAGAAGGAAAGACAGAAGGAAAGACAGAGAGACAAACTTTCAGCTTTATTATTAGTAGAGATGTGTGACCACGCATAACTTTTTACTGAATAGTCCGATTTGGATATTTTTTTTATTTTTGAAAAGGTACACCTTCCTGGTGGTCCCATGATCCCATGATGTGGAGTTTGAGAACGGAATCTTGAAGAAATTGAGGGAAATCTTCAGAATTCCGTTCATGCGCATACTCCTTGCGCATCATGAACGGAATTTCATGCGCACACTCTTTGCTATGTCGCTTTCCGATAGAGTGGCTTTACGGTAAAGACGCTGGGCTTTCATTGGAAAGAGCATCAGTTCGATCCTCGAACGAGTCGGTGGATTTTCAAGCTGCAGAAAAAAAAAATGCAGCCTCTACGTCATACGATTATGCTGCATGAAAACCGCAGTTTTACTGATAGAAAATATTTAGTCCTGATTTCCCCAATTTTTAAAAAAATATATTTCCAGGCTCCTATCAGGTCCCATCACTTTAACTTTTAAAGGTTAAATTTAGTGATGTACTAATAATGAATCGGCAGTAAATGGCCACTTTGCAGATTAACCTGTTGCCAGTTTTATCTGTATAATCGGCTGAAAACTTGTATTTTAAACATGCTTTAGGCAGGGATTCAAGTGAAACAGCACTGCGATCGCTTCGAATTGCAATCGCTACTGGAAGTGAATTACATTATCATCAACTTAACTTGGCATGACGTCACTACGGGTGGAGCCAATAAGAGCTCACAAGCACTCAGCGATCTCCTCTTATTCGCCAAGTAGGCTGTGACGTTTTATCTAGCTCGTTTTTCATAGGCAAACGTCACGCTGACGTCACGATGTTTTTATCAAGAAACGTTCTAATGTAATTCATTTCCAGTAGCGATTGTAATTTGCGATGGCCTGTTTCACTTGAATCCCTGCCTTAATTAAATCCCAGAAATTAACACAATTTTTTTTAGTGGCAATCGTTTAAAAATTTGGACGCGTTAATAAAGTGAGATGAAGCGGCATGATGGCAACATGACACTTCCGGGTATAGGGCAGTAGCAGCCACGTGCTTTTTGCATAACAACGGAGCCTGGCAACCTTTCCGGGTGGACAAGCAACTCAGTGTTTACCGTATGTGAAGCATGGTATTGCGAGTGCGTGATTGTATTTTTAACCTTTTTTTAAGTGTAAAATGTATTCCGAGTCTCGTGAAAGCCTTCATAACGAAGCAAAAAGAAGATACATTGATAAAATCAAGATCATTAACAATTAGGATCCGTATTTATTAAGTAAATATGGTTTTTAAATTGATGCGCGTCTAATTTGCCGTACAAATAGAAAAAAGTAAAAAGAAGGATGGATAACTTCACAGTATATGAATATTTAATGCATTAAAAACAATCAAATCCTATCAAAACAAGCATATTAGCAGACAGTTTGTTGTTATTCTACTCAGTGGTTAAAAACTCGGAGAGTTTAGTAAATAATGCTTTTTACTTTCTTCTATATCTAATATATAGAAGAAAGTATTGGTTTCGTGAAAATTTTCGAATGTCGAATTTTGACGGATTTGCACGTTTTGAGGTGCGCTGAGTCCATTTCGACCATTTTTGGAAAATGTCTGTGTGTCTGTCTGTGTGTGAGTCTGTATGTGTGTGATCAGTTTTTGTGGCCGCGCTAGAGCAAAAACTACTGCATGAAATCGAACAAAAATTTTTGCACACATGTACCACCATGTGAACTGGTGCACCTGACTTTTTTTAGCGAATTCCTCCAAGGGGGGTGGAGCAATCGCACGTGTTCTGAGCGGGGGTGATTGCTATATCTCAGGAAGTAACCGGCGGAACCAAACAAAAATTGGTCCATAGGTAGACCCTACTAAGTACAGGTGCTGATTCAATTTGTTTGTCAATATCTCGAAGGAGGGTGGAGCAATCGCACGTGTTCTGCGCGGGGGTGATTGCTATATCTCAGGAGTAACCGGCGGAATCAAACGAAAATGGGTCCATAGGTAGACCCTACTGAGTACAGGTGCTGATTCAATTTGTTTGTCTATATCTCGAAGGGGGGTGGAGCAATCGCACGTGTCCTGCGCGGGGGTGACTGCTATATCTCAGGAAGTAACCGGCGGAATCAAACGAAAATTGGTCCATAGGTAGACCCTATTGCGAACAGGTGCTGATTCAATTTTTGTGTCAATATCTCAAAGGGGGTGGAGCAATCAAAAGTGCTTATTTTGTCATTACACCTACTGTATCTCGGGAAATATTGCTGCGATTTGAATGAAATTTGGAATAACACTAACCCAATATGGAAGCAAGCATCGATTAAATTTTGGCGCCAATCGCCCCAGGGAGAGGGTGGGGTGATTTTTGCGCTTAGTCAACAATCAAAAAATTAATTCATTAAAAAATCGCTTTCACGCTATTTAATTATAAAAACATCTGAAAACTTTCAATGATTTGAAATTTTTAACTGTTGCCAATTTCTTTTTACTGAGAAATAAAATGTTTGCAATTAATCTAAACAAGGCTTTTGCAATGATTTCCAATTTCGCTCATTGATTCTGCATTTGCAAGGTTATTACGATAATTGGGAAATTGGAGCTGTCTCCAATTATTTGGGCGAGTACGTATTTTATTTTGTAACCGGAATTCATAAGACAGATATAGAAGAAAGTTTCGTGACGGCCACGACAGCTAGTTAAAAATGATTGAAAATGAAACATCAGTATGAAATACAAACAAAACAAGCCAAAACTGAAAAAAAAAAAAACAAGCCAAAATAACAGTCAACTCCACACCCCACAATCATCGGATCGTTATTAACTGTTTCAGTACCGACTTCAAAACTCAAGAAAAGCAGACGACGTTTCGAGTATGTTTAGCTGTCACCAGCACGTGGTGTTTGTTTATCTACCAGGATGACGTTAGCTGCTGCTGCCCTATACATTTACACTGAAAAGAATGAAATAAAAATAAAATTTTATAAAAAAAAAAGTAAAACCGACTTCAAAAACGCAGCTGAAAATTGCTCTAAAAAGTGAAAAATAAATTTATTCTTTGAACACCATCGATACTACTTTTAAACATGAGTTTTGAAGTCGGTACTGAAACAGTTAATAAAATCATTCGTGCCCATTCTTCGGTTACATGTTTCATAATAAAAACAACCATAAATGTTTCATAATCAATTTCAAGTGTTGTTTGAGAGGAAAAATCAATCAAATGGTACAATCAATGGGTACGAATGATTTTATTAACTGTTTCGGCACCGAATTCAAAACTCATGTTTAAAAGTATTGATGGTGTTCAAAGAATAAATTTATTTTTTAATTTTTAGAACAATTTTCAGCTGCGTTTTTGAAGTCAGTTTTACTTTTTTTTATAAAATTTTATTTTTATGTAACAAATCAATGTAACTTTCATTGTTTTCCACAGAGCTCAACGTCGAATGGATAAAGAGATCGTCTATGGCAGTGAAATTTCTGTTAACTTCCGCAGCAAATCCGATGCAGACTTCAGTGATTCACCCCCAAGGGATGTTAAAGGTTCCACTTCAAGCAACGAGGCATCTGCCAGCAGCTGTTCGAGTCGAGATTCTTCAGTTTCCCCGCCTCGAGGATCGGACCTCAAGCACAATTACAAGAATTTTAAAGCCAAAAGGAAATTCAATTTTCCTCCACCTCCTCTTTTAGACAAACAAAACTCTCATACGTTGATAAAACATGGCTTTTCGGAAGAATTTTCATTTGATAAACGTACAAAGTCTGAATCCATGCCAGTGATACATAAAACAGAATCAACCAAAGATAAAATGTTCCAACAGAACTGGAACAATGGCAAAATCCTTCCGTTGTCCAATAGTAAAAGCTATGATCAATCAGCATTTTCACCTTTTCAAAAAGCCAAAGATGGTATGACTGCTAAATACTCCCAAAGAAATATAGGCAGAGTGTCGCCATTTTTAATGCAAGATTGTGAGAAATCTGGTAGAAATCTCACGGTTCCTTTTAATGATGCTAACTGGCGAAATCAGCTTCGTTCTGAAAACGGCTCCAATATTTATCCTATTTATTCTAATCAAAGTTATCCCGTTTGCTCAAATGTAAACATGGGTTTTACCGACTTACAAAGAATGAGTGATAGCGTTCTGTATTCTGCTCAGTGGAATGGTTCTGCTTTCCATAGTGATTCATCTCAACTTATCCAAAGAAATCAATTACCCTGTGATAATTCATCAGTAGAATTATTTGTAACCAATTTAGATCCTACATTTGAAGTGAATGAAATGAAAAAAATTTTGCTGTCAGTGTTCAGAGAGCACATTATGGTAAGCAATATTCTTTTGTTAGTTTATTCTTGTATTTTGTACCTGATTATCTCACAAAACAGGTTTTTTTTTTATCTTATTTTATTAAGTGCTGAAAATTAAGGTGGTAAAATCCAGTGGTAAATTCAGGGGCTCCCTGAACTGATATTTTTGGGAGCGGTAAAATTATCAATTTGCCGAATGAAGCTCAGATTTTACCGAATGATAAAATACTAGCATGCACATTGCACACATGTTGTGGCATGCATAACATTTAGAGAGAAAAAACATAAGGCATCTTTTAAAAAACAATTTTTAAAACTAAAAAGAACAAATAATCTCAATGTTTCAATATTGTCTTCGAATTGCCGAATCGTCAGCTAAATGTGCCGAATACGGAAATTATTGGAGGTCACAGTGACCTCCCATCGGTGCGCTCCTGTGTAAATTTAAGAACAGACAAAACTGCAGTTGCCTAGGGCGGCAAAGCTTTAGAAATTATGTATATTGACAAATTTATAAGTGCAAGATCTAGTTCAACAAAGCTCAAAAATATAAAAACTATCGCATCTTTTCAAACAATAACAAGTATTTATATTTGGAAATGAATCATAATTCCAAAACGAACAAAGGACAAAAAAAAATCTGAAATTGAAGAGAGCACGATTATGTCGTACTGGGCATTACAGCAAAGCCTCCCCTGAGTATTTTAATAATAATCAGAGCTTGAAAATAACAAGTTTATCATAAAAATAACAGTGATCATAAAAATTAACCAACCAACAACCAATAAAATGTTAATTGTAGATTTATTATTCAGCAAAGTTTTATTAATTTTTTCTCCTTTCAGAAAGATAAGGAGAAAAAAATAATATAACAGCTGGCAGAAAACCATTCTGCAGACAGTACCGTAGGATTAAGCATTGGTGAATGAACCCTTGAGGGTAATGATGCTTAAGGGTAATGCCCTTAATGAACCCTTAAGGGTAATGACCCTTCGGACATGAAGTAAATGACCCTTAAGGGTAATTTTACACTCATGTCCGAACCACTCGTCCGTCACGATTTTTCTTCCCCAGTGGACGGTGGACGGACGTACCAGGGATAGACGTACGTTCTCCAAATAGGGAGAGGCATTCATACTGTGCAGACGAACGACAAGCACGTGACTGTATTCGCCCAATAAGAGATATGGCGCTCTCATCTTGTAGAAACCAATGAAACGCTAGTTCAGCTGGCTTTGAATCAAGATGGCGCTTGTACTCGACTCTGATTGATTGCTTGTTTGCTGGACCATGGCTACCCGCGATCCTTAAGCGGCTAGCCAGATGCGCCGGAGAACAAAAGAAATCTCGTACAGGGCGAAGTTACCGTTGTCGCCGCTTGTGACATTGATCTCCTAGGGTTGGTTTACGCGTATTTCTGTTATAAAAATCTGGATTTCGCTTTGCTTTTCAGTGAAAACCACATTATTTCTTTCAAGTGATTTTTCTGTTCATGCATTATTCATCGAAATACATCCCACGATACTGGATTGCACATTAATTTCATGTGTTCTTTTTTTTTTTTTTTTGTGAATGTTGTTTTCGAGTGTCTATTGCAAAGTATTGACGAAAATAAATTTCATTCTTTTCGCAGGCACTTTTTTTTTTTGTATTTTAGTTTGCAATTTAATTCACAACTGGTACTGGCGCTATAAGAACGTTGGTGTGCTCATTGTCTTCACTTAAAAATAATCTGAATCTCTGAAACGTTTAAATTCATTCATATATTCATTATATTTTATTTTATTAAACTTTTTTTTTTTAATTTTTTCTTTATTTTTTTGAGATTCGTTAATTTTCTGTCAAACACAAAATTTTAATAGGAAAGCAATTTCAATTGATTGGGGGGGGGGGGAATGAATTATTTGGCTGAGCAGCACATGCTAAGATCTCAATATCTGTCCTTTCTTTTATTTTTCTTTCGTTCTCGGGCTATTTTCGTGGCACAAGGTTTTTCATTGGTTATTGCTTTCATTTTTATATTGCATGATTATTTGAATATATTTCACCCTAAAAAAGAAAATAAAAAAAAATAAAATAAAATGTTCTTAAACATATGAGGAATTAAAATACAGTCCCCTCCAGGGGGGACTGTATTTTAATTGACCCCCCTCCCCCAATTCGGGGGAGGGGGCCAATTAAAATATAAAACTGTATTTTAATTGACCCCCCCCCCCCCTCCGCCAATTCGGAAGGACGGGCCTGCATCCAACTGCATTTTAATTTAACTTTTACGTTTTCTTCGGCGCTTCTATAAATGTAATTTTAGCAGAATCAGCTTTCCTTTTTGCAACTCTGGTTAAAAAGAAAGTGAGGAAAATGTAATCCTTTAAATAAATGATTGTCTCTCGAATATATAAAGCTATCTTCTAAATCAGATGTAAACGTAATGTTTCACGTAAATGTAGTTTCGAAGACTGCATGTGTTATGACTTTTAAACAATATTTAAATTGTTTCATGTGCATTATAAATGTTTTAAATTGTGAACACATAACAACACTATGTATGTTGATGTTTTGTTTTTTTTTTTCATCAAGACTGAAACAGTTTTACTCCTAAGAAATCAAGTCTTTACACGCATGTTATTACTATAGCCGTCCCTTTAGAAAGCCGCACCAAACCCTAGGAGATCAGCGCCAAATGACTGAAGTGGCAGAAATTGTAAGTTCTGCATGTATACTCTTTTCCGCCCGTCTGGCTAGCCGCTTAAGGATCGCAGGTAACCATGGCTGGACGTACGAGCAAGGACATTACAGGGGAGGAGCTAAATCTCTGCTATCTAAAAGTGGCAACGAATTCTCACCGCCGCCAGAGGACGCTACTTGACAATCCCTCCCTATTTCCTAAAGGAATCAATGTAAATGATACTGAATCTGTCATCTTTTTAAATGCTGCTATGGGAAAGAAAATATTTTTTTTTCAACTGGATTTTGGTGTAAATCTTCCATTGACATTATGAATTAAATATGATTTTCTTCCAAAGAAAATAGGTGCCGTATTCTTTGAGAAATAGGTTTATTCAAATACACTTACCAACTTGCCAAATCTGACAGAATCTGTCATTTTTTTGAGACTACTGTTGGCAAGAATATTCTTTTTTCAATTGGAATTTGGTGTAAACCATCGATTAACATTATGAACGAAATATATTTAAACTAAAAATTATTTTGTCTACTAAATATATTTAATTAATAAAAAAAATAAGTACTGACATAATTAATTTTTTGCCACTGCTTAATTTATCAACAATTTCGAGAACTGATTCTTAGTAAAAATAACATCGTACAATGCAAAGAAAATGTCGCGTATGTCAGATTTGGCATGTTGATAAGTGCATTTGATTAAACCTCATGTAGCACTACTCAGTAAATATATCATGTAGCACTACTCAGTAAATTAGCTGATATAGGAATAGGGGGTAAAATTCTAGTTTGGGTTAGAAATTGGCTGACAGGAAGGAAACAAAGAGTAGTTGTTAGGGGTAACCATTCTAAATGGAGTGAGGTTTTAAGTGGGGTCCCCCAAGGATCAGTTTTAGGTCCCCTTTTGTTTATTATCTTTATGAATGATATTCATGAAAATGTTTCTGGTAACATGAATTGTTTTGCTGATGATGTAAAAATTATGGGGGTTGTAGAAAACGACGAACAATAAGCTGCAACAGGATTTGGATCATATTACACTAACTGGGCAGACAAGTGGGGTATGGCAGTTAATGTTGGGAAATGTCAAGTGCTGCATTTAGGTCATGCAAATAAGCATACAAGCTATTATTTACAGGGTTCAGTCATTAGTAAGGCAGATAATGTTATGGATCTAGGTGTCTTAATAAATAAGGACTTCAAGTTCAGCCAACAGTGCAGCATAGCTAGTAACAAGGCCAATAGGATGCTTGGGTTTATTAATAGATCTATTTCAAACAAATCTAAAAAGGTTCTTCTGCCTCTATATAGAAGTTTGGTAAGACCTCATTTGGAGTATGCTGTTCAGTTTTGGTCTCCTTATCTGAAGAAAGATATTAATGTATTAGAAAGGGTAGTAAACGGATTTTCTAATCTAGACTATGATTCCAGACTTAGAATGCTTAATATGTATAGTCTTGAGCAAAGGAGAACCAGAGGGGACATGATTCAGTTATTTAAATTTATTAAAATGAATGATGTTGCAGGGTTGAATTTTTGCACGGAAAGCAGGACAAGGGGTCATTGTTTTAAGCTGTTTAAACCTCAGGCTAACCTTGAAATTCGAAAAAATTACTACTTTAGCAGGGTAGTGGGAACTTGGAACAGTTTACCGGAAGGGGCGGTAAGGAGCAATGGAGTAGATAGTTTTAAGAGGGCCATTGATCTTCATTGGGGTCTTTAATTTGACTAGGAAAAGCCCAGTTGGGCCCAAAGCCTGCTGCTGGTCGTCGCATTTGTATTGTATTTCTCAAGGAATACGGCACCTAATTTCGTGGAATGAAAATCATATTTAATTCATAATACTAATTGAAGATTTACACCAAAATCCAATAGAAAAAAAAATATTTTCTTTCCCATAGCAGCATTTAAAAAGATTCAGTATCATTTACATTGATTCCTTTAGGAAATAGGGAGGGATTGTTGAGTAGTGTCCTCTGGCGGCGGTGAGAATTCGTTGCCACTTTCAAACTAGCGCAACCGTAGAACATTTCTCTCCTTCATTCTACTCCGTGCGTACAACCGTCACGACAAATATCTACTTTCGCCGTACGGCGACGGGTTGTGATTGTGACGGCCTGCTGTCATGGCAACGTTGATCGAAAACTGGTTTCTGGGGAGAAAAATCATGACGGACGTGTCGTTCGGACATTAAATGACTCTTTAAAGGGTCATTTACACTATGTCGTTCGTGTTACATAGTGTAAATGACCCTGTTTCGCGGAACAATTCTCCCCCCCCCCCTGCAATGTGGCTGTTGCGTATGTTCGGGGAAAAAGCAGAATTTCTACAGATATCTTCTTGTAAAGATGTTTTGCAAAATTTTCGCAAATTACTTCAGATTAGAATTAAAATTTAAGATCATCGCTCAGATGACACTTGTTCGGCTGAACATTTTCGAAACGAAAACATTTATGTGACGCTTATACAAAATCACGCATGCTTCAAGTTGTGACAAGACCTTAAATTATTAGCAATTTTTAAAGCAATCTCTTTTTTTTTCCTTGCGAAACTGCCGAGTTTTCATCCAAAATAGTCCTTTTCGAGAACTATTTTTTTTTTTATTTACAGAAATTGTGCAGGATTTCTGCAAAATACTTAATGAAGGGGTTCACTTCTTTTAACCTGAAAAAGTTTCGGAGCCAAAGAAATAAAAACTTTACGGAAAATTGTCTTGAAATTAACTCTGGGAGAAGATTAGGAAATCCCTCATCACCACCAAAAGAAATGACATTAACGTCTTAAAACTTTAAAATTATTTTTGTTAATTTGTAAGACGACGTTCAGGGCTTTACCCCTGAAAATTTTTTAGAGCTAAAGCATTGAGATGCCATTTTAGCCTATCTTAGAGTGAATTAAGGGGAAGAAGTTTGACTGTACTTCCCCGAAATTTTTCGAATCTGAAATAATAAAAAAGCTGTTTTGATTTATCTTTAATTGACCTTCTGGGAGGAGATTTAAGGGCTCTCCCCACCCACCCTCAAAAATTTTGGAATTCAAAATGTTGAACTTTTAGACTGTATTTGATGATGTAAAAAGTGGCGGAAATGCTCTCTTCCGAGGAAAATTTCTGAAACTTGAATCTTGAATGGGCAAAATTAGGTCATTTTTAGTGAATGAAGTGGATTTTGCAACAAACCACCAACTCGTTTATTCCATCCATGGACTACATAGTTTCGTGCTTTTTAACACGCATCAGCATGGAATAGGAAGGTCGCTTGCTGGAATAAAATGTAGAAAGTGAAATAAACGAGTTGGCAATGTATTGCATGTTTCTGCCTTAGCCCTTTCTTTGGGGCGTTTACTTACTGCTTTGTAGTGGAATGTGTTCGTTGTTGATCCATCGTCCGGGGAAATTTTTCTAAGTTGAAGTATTAAGAGCTCTGTTTTTACTATCTTCCGATAACTTAGAAAAGATTTCTGCAAAAGTTTCAAAATTGGAGCCTTAAAACTTTAAAGCTGTCTATAGCCTGATGTAAAGGTAGGCGGGGGAATATTGTTCCTATGAAAATTTCAGAACAGGCTTTTTTTCTTTGTAAGTCCTATTATTTTTTATATAATTTTTTTTTTCTAGGTACGTCACATATCAATGACAATACAACCTGATGGCAGCACTAAAGCTACTGTGAAAGTTCCGTCGTTACAAGATGCGCAGTATGCCATATCACGATTACACCGGAGAAAAATTGGTCACAAACGAATACTTATATCATACGTAACATCTGATAAAAATCCACCATTTCATGTTTTAAAGTAAGGTTTGTTTGTTCATTTATCACAACTTTTGTTATTTTTAATTGAATGAAAAAAGATACCTTTTATGTTACTTTCTCAACTTAGGGGCTTAAAGGAAAGGGAGTAGGGGATCGTGGAATAATTTCAAGGGAGGATTGAATGTTTAAAAAATGAAATGAAAAATTAAAATACAAAGTAATTTAATCTATTTTGTTGTCACATGTAAATATTTTTGACACTGTCTCTGTTTGAGGTTTTTAGTGTAGTTTTCACCTCAGTGAATCTAGATTTTCAGCATCAGCATACATAGAGTTAAAATATCGATCAAGGTGTTAAAAGATTGTTTTTGTCAGAGTTAGAATTTATTATTCAATAAGTTATAAAAGACAAACAATGTCAGCCTTCCCATTGATATAGTTCTCACTAGCACGGCGGAAATTCATCCACAAATGTTCACATAATAAAGTTTGTTTCCTAGGTTTTTAGCTAAAATTATTGCAGTAATCAATTAATCTGCCACCTACTTTCTTTTATCTATTTAAAACAATACATTTTAGTATTTCAGGGGTCTGGCCAGAGGAAATTCGGGTCCGTTAACGGACCCTTCACAAAAATACGATCAAGCAAAACGGACCCTTCACAAAAATACTATCGAGCAAAACGGACCCTTCACAAAAATACGATCAAGCAAAACGGACCCTTCACAAAATGCTGATCAAACAAACGTACATTTCACACATTATTCATTCAAAAAGCAAATCTGAAATCAAAATAATGCATAGCATATTTCTGTGTAAAAGCCCATAACTTTTGGGCCTTTTCTGAAGTTAAAGAAGGGAATCGCTTATCCGCCAACTTTGCGAAAAAAAAAAGTCGGCACTTCCTGCCTGCCCTGCGATGCTCGGGCAAGCAAAAAATCTTTAGTGTAAAATGTAGCACTTTTTGTTGGTTTCTTTTAAAGAAATTAACAACTTAAAAAAGGTAGTTGTTTTGCTTTAATGGTTCTGCTTGTTTGTTTTATCATATGCAAATCAAAGTGGCTTGCTGCGATGTTGCTGTTATAGATTTCTCTGGAAGTGCAGAGTAAGGATTTTTCTCCCTGCTATGGACTTAAACATAAAGGAAATAATAATAATAGCAATTATCGGCGGAATGAACTTAGAACTGCAAACAGATAGCTAGGGTTGGAGAAAAAATGGGATTGCTTCTGGGTAGAGCGATCAGCTATTTAAAATTAAAATTATCTCCATCTGACGTCTTTGGTGCGATGTTTTGACCTTATTTTGGCAGAAAATTATCTGTTTTTTTTATTTCATTTATTTATTTTTTTTTTAATGCTTACAAGGGTGGTGTTTTGGTTATATTCAGGAATTAATGTATTTTTGCGTCTGTTAATATTGGAAGTCTGGTATTGTTTGTTTTGCTATGTTTCCCTACCGTATTTTTTCCTCCGAATTTTTGGCGAATATGTCGGTGATTATTAATGACATTCATCATATAAACCTGATGAAATGTAGCTCTAAAATTTTTGACTTTAATAAATTGTTAAAAACCGTTTTTATATTTCTGATGCTTTCATTTTGAAAAAAGCGATCTCTGCATCCGATATGAAAAACGAATTTTGCTTACTTTCAAGCTAATTACTCTTATGCAAATAAATGAAAATTCGCTATATTTTTTGCTCAGATTATTATTTTAAATTTTTTAAAGCAAAATTAACTGTTCTTTTATGAGTCTAAATGTGAAACGATCGTTCCATTTTATTTTTGCATTAATTGTGTTAATAGACATCAATAATATGTTTACCATAGACCTTTAAAATGCAATTGTAAAAAAAATTCACCAAAAAAAAAATTATTTTATATTCCGTTTTTATGCTTCTGATATCACTTGAATGATCACTTTGAAAACTGCAATCTCTTTGCATCCGCTACAGGACTCGGACTTTTCGCATTTTCGATGTTTAATACGCTTTTTTAAGAGGAAAATAGATGAAATTTATTTTTATTTTTCATTAAATTGAAAAAAAAATTTTGCAATTTTTTTTTTTTTTTCAAAATTGTTTGATTTTTACAATATTATTTGATTTTTCACAAAATTATTTAGTTTTTCACAAAAAACGGACCCTGTGAAAAATCCTGGACAGACCCCTGTATTTACAAAATGGTGAGGGGATAGGTTCTTTGGTAATCAAAATTCGTGTAATTTTCTTCAAGCTTCTAACTAATTTAATTGTTTTGATGAAAATTATTAACCCTGCAAATTGCTTGATCTAAGCTCGGGCAACGGGATCAAACCATTCAAAACAAGTGCTTCTTTGAAGAATAAAAATTCTAAAAGGTCTTGAAACGTGTTAAAAATAGTATTATGCTTAATTTATTTGATCTGGATTAATTATGAAACTTAGATATGAAAAAGCAATGTCTATAGTCGGGGTCCGTACGCTCTTGGAAAAACCTTGTAAGTTTTAAAAGCTAATATGTGCTGCTGGAATCCTTTGGAAATTCATTGAATTGTGCGTAAAATGTAAAGAAAAAATATTGCATCAAGCCAATTTTCTTAAAATGTGTACGATAAGCCTAACATGTCCTTTATTAAAAAAAAAGTTTCCCGTATTTGAAAGTGCAATCCTCTCTTATGCATCTTGTAAAAATTTTAATATTTTTTGACAACCAGAAGTTATTTTGAAAATTGCTACCTTAGATTTGCCTATTTTATGCTTATTTTAAATAAATAGTAAGTGAATTTATCTTTGGATACATGCTAACATTATGAAGTAGTTCTCTGGAAATTGCTTCAGGAAATTTCAATCCTTTTTCATCTTGTAAAGATTTTAATATTTTTAACAATCGGAAGTTATTTTGATTTCTGCTACATTATATTTTTTTATCTTATGTTTTATTTCAGTAAATATTTAATACATTTTATTTTGGGAACAGACCTATATTAAATAGGTAATAAATGTTAAGCTTTAAATACGTAAATTACTTCCCATGTTTAAGATTTCAATCATTTTGCATCTTGTAAATATTTTACTTTTATTTTAATTTGATGTTGTAATTTGAACTGAAGTGTACTATTTTATGAAATTAAATTTGTATATACCATGATCTTTATTTTTTTAAAAATCAATTTAACAACTTTTCATATTATGATTCAATGAAAATATGCTTCAATGCCATAAATTCCAACTGGCAAAAAAAGGGAGAGGGTACCTTTGAAATGGTTTTATTAATGTATGTCTCGATAAATTGTGTTAATGTTATGTTTATGTTTTGTTTTGTTTCTTAAACCTATTGCAATTGTTTCGAGTCTTTCAATTTGTTGCATTATTGTGCGTGTTAATGTGCATCTGTTTGTGATGACTGTAAATGTCTCCTATTTAACAATGTATATGCATTTTTTCAGATCTGAAGCTGTTGCTCTTTTAAATGACATCCCAACAAAAAGTCTACCTTTAATCAAATTCCGCGAGCTTTATGAAAAAAGGTAGGATATTGTACTTCATCACTCATGCTAAAAGTCATTGAGCAAAAATTCAAATTACTTGCAATTAGGATTGTGTAATGGCACATGGTCAATTAGTTCATGGCATAAAATCAGTTGTTTAAACCAGGGGTCTCCAAACTTTTTGGGCCAGTGGGCCATTTTTGAAAATTTAAGACTCACAGGCTAATCCCCCCCCCCCCCCCATGTAGAAAGTTCTCATCACACACATTGTTGTTCGGAATCAGAGGCATATTTTTGTATTATAAATAATTGAGATATGTAAAAACTACATTTTAAATTAGGCGTTGTGGTCTAACTAGAATTGAGAAGATTCAAATTTTATATTAGATCTTCAGTTTTCATCCGCTGGATGTCGAACTTTTCTTTTAGCATCAAATCTTACATTTATTAATCACTGGATTTAAAAACTAAAATTATCAAATTTACTTAAAAACAGATTCCAAATAGTTTTATTTCTGTAAATACTACTTTTATAACATTAAAAATTTCCCACTTAATCCTCAGAGTTATCAGGAAAAAGTTCCATTCATACTTGTTAGAAACATTTTATCTAACCTTATTAAACCTCTTATTGCCTTAAAAATATTCCCAAAATATTTTCTTCCAATTCCAAAAACCAATTTCGTTTTTTATTTCTTTTTCCTTCCTTTTTTTAAAATTATTGGTCTTACTATGCTTAATTTCTAATAAAAGAAACCATAAAAAATTAGAGATTTTTTTTTCAAATGTCATATTAAGACAGAATACAGGAACTACTTGATAAGATTGAATATTTCACAAAATCAGAAGAAAAATGGAAGGAACTTTTTAACTGTCAGATTAAGACAGAACACAAGAGCTGGATTACTTGATGACTGAAAATTTTAGCGATTGAAATCAAATTTATCCTAATATGTGCAATTAAGAACTCGCAAAATATCGGTATGGAAACCTCTGGTTTGAATTGTTAACTGAGTGCAAAACTTGGAAATCGATGGTTGGATTATCCGTGCATCTTTCACACTTATTTCTTTTTCTTAATGGTGATAATATACTGAATGTAGAAAAATTCACCCATTTTTACTGAGTCCACCTTGCACCCATTTAAAAAGCAGCAACAAAGTAGCTCTCGATCATTTCAGCTTACTTATTGAACGTTTTGAGTAGCACAATAGTGCATCGGGTTGTGACAAGATGTTATTGAAAAAACTTACTCACTATTTAAAACGACGAAAGTTTCCCTTGTGCAAGTTTCCCGTTAAAAATGAAAAATCTGGAACAACTAATCGACTTTTCTGTAAAAAATTTTAAGATCTGTGCCAATATTAAGGTTGTTATTAACCTTTTAACTGTCATGCCCGAGATAGTCTCGGGCACAGCTGGTTTTCGAAAATGTCATGCCCGAGTATTACTCGGGGTAATTTTTCTTTTTTTTGAGTGCATCGTATTGTTATACCCGAATATACATCGGTAGACGTATATTTCGGCTTCATCTCTTTGTCAAATCCGACTGTTTCTCAGGTTCTTACTTGGAAAAGTATTAAAAATCAAAATAACTTGACAGTTAAAGGGTTAATGCTTACTGTATGAGTGTTAATGTTTGTTTTTAACTTAAAGGTTTTTTACTTCCTTTTACGTAGTAAAGGAAGTATTGTGATCGCGAGAAAAAAAATCACTCAAATTTGAGTCTAAATTTTGATTTTGCTCACCCGCGAATGAATGTTCAGTAGTTTTTTCGACCTGCCAGCACGTGCATATGTACCTACCAACATATAAGCAGCCAAAAAATCCTTTTCAACCACCCCCGAGTTAATTCCGAAGAGTTTTCTCGTGACGTCTGTATATACGTAGGTATGTGCGTATGTATGTGCTTCGCATAACTCAAAAACTACTATATGCCGTAGAAGCTTCTAGCTTGGTATGTGAGCCAATATTTAGAAAAGTGCCAATTTGAAGTTGGAGTTTTCTGAAAAAAAAAATTTTTGCAGAAGAAAACTATTATTGGATTTTAAGTCTAAATTGGGTCTAAATGCAAGAAAATAAAAGGGGGAGGTCAAGGAAGTTATTTACCCCCTCTTTAGATTACTGACTTTTAAGCCGTTACAGATCTGATGAATGTTACAGATCTGATGTTAATATGAACTACATATTTGAGTTTATGCTTTCAGTTTTCATTAACATCTCTAAATATGATATCATTTCCTTGCATTTTTAACATAAAATTAAGATAATTATATTAAAATATATATATTAGGCTAAAAAATCAAATTTCATTATAAAAAAGCATTTCTTGAAAATAAAAATGAGCGATAAGGTTTTTAGATAAAATAAATTATGAGATTACCAAATCCAAGCTAATAAAACATTTGTTTTGTTTTGAAACAACACACAACTTCAACTTTTGCAACATACAACTCTGCTGCTTGCTTTTCGTTAATTAGTTACAGGGAATTTAATTTCTTGATCAGAAATTCAGTTTAGCATGCTAGTTATTATCTAGTTATTTAGCGAAGTTATGAGAAATTGAAGCACCAAAAAAATAAATAAATAAAATAATAATAATTAATTAACTTAATTTCTGCAGTGTCAATTTTTCTTATTTTACTAACTTCTATTGTTAGGTCATACAAACCACAAATGAAGCAATTGTACTGAAACTCATTGCTTTTCATTTTTTAAGAACAAAAATATTCAATATATATGGCTAAAACCTATTATTTTTGCTTTTTATAATTCTGAAACGTGTGAGTTAGTTCTGTAACATATTCGCTGTTTTTCAATGTTACCGCTCTGACTGTTACCGATCTGACAAACTGACAAAGTTATTTTTTTATTTCCGAGTCGATCACACTAAACCAAAATCAAACACGTGGTTTTTTCACTTGTAATAAAGGACTATACTTATATATAAAATAATTTTTAAAATAATAAAAACTGCGCATTTTAGAGCGTGTTACCGATCTGATGACTCAAATGACACACATTTTATAAAATCACTTTAAAAAAACTTACCTACAATTTTAGATGCAGAAATGCAAATTTTTAATTACGATTCGATAAAACATTCAGCCAGGTACTCAGTATCACGTGGTTTTGGTGCAGGAAATGATTTTGGGAGCCTAAACATAGATCGGAAGTTATTGTTACCACTCTGATGGCGAAACTTGGGACACGCTTATTTCGCATCGGCTAGAAAATCAGAAAACGATTAAAACAAAAATGAAGTAAAATATTAACAAAGGGGTAAAAATAGAATCGTTTTTTGTGCAAGTGCGTTTTTTTGGGAAGTTAGAAAGTGCGTATGACCTGTTTGCATGCTAAGCTTTGCTACTTGGGACACGTTACCGATCTGATTTTTGATGTATAAAAATAATATTTTCTGAAGAAAAAATTTTTTTTTCTGATGTTATTAGATGAAATGAAAGCAGAACCTTATCTTCTTTCTGGGGAAAATTATTTTTTTAACTAGTTATTGAAATACTAGTGAAAATTCCCTTGGGACTCAAATTGGCACTTTTCTAAATATTTGCTCATGTAGGCTCTGAGGCTGGTCTAGTTGTGCACCTTCCTTGGTGGTTGCATTCGAATGTTCCCAAGGGGGTGTTTTACCCTTTTTTTGGGGGTAAATCAGTGTTAATTTCAATGAGACTCAAGTGATATGAATTGGCGCGACCACTTGGCGATATTTCGCCAAGCTTTTGGTTGCCAAGTGTTTGACGCCAACTTGGCGACGAATTTGGCGAAAAAATTATTTTTTGAATTTGGGTTCAACTTGGCGCTATTGGCGATATTTTGAGAAAAATTCACTGAATGATATTAAAATCAGCAATATTTAGAAAATCAACCATCTACTTATATTAAAAACTGAGTCTTTCTCACTATCTTTCTTTCTAACTATCTTTCTTTCTAACTATCTTTCTATCTTTCTATGTCACGCTTCTTTCTCCTGAACGCCAATGAACTGAAAGTCGAACCAGGTACCGATAGATAGGTAATTTTTCAAGCTTCTTTAGTTTCAATTGATATAATTATACGATTTTAATTAGCGAAGATATCAATTAATAAGTAGTCAAATTTAAAGCGATTAAGCCTAATAAATGATTAAATATGAAATCCATTCTTGCAAACCGTCGTTGCTATGAAACAGTGATAACAATGATAATGAGAATTTTGAATGAAGGCTTAACTAAATCAAACACGAAACTCATAAGCGGGCCACTTACGTAGAATTTTTATCGCTTAGCTACTTGTAATATTTTGAAACATTCATTTGTTGAAAAGCCATCTACTTATATTAAAAACTGAGTGTCTATGGCAGGAATTCAAGTGAAACACGGACGATCGCAACTCACTAATGCAATCGCAAATTCCCAAATTTGGATGCGTTACAATCGCTACGAGATGCGATTCTAATGTAATTCGACTTCCAGTAGCGATGGCAATTTGCGATCGTCTCGAAGCGATTGCAATGGTGTTTCACTTGAATTCGGCCCTATGTCTGCTTTTTTTCTTTGAGCGAGCTGAACTTACTGAAACTCTCCTCACCATCTTGAAGGCGCGTAGCATCTCAATAATTCGAATGATTTTTTATATAGGAAAAAAGTAAAGGCGTGAAGCGCCTGTTAGCGAGCCGCCTTGGCGGGGAGTAGTTTCTTGAAAATTTCCTCACTACTTTAAAGGCACGAAGTGCCCGTGCAACGCCGGGCCACGTGCGTGGTATGTCTTGAAATCGAATGAACATTAAATTCTATCAAATAATATAACTTCAGAATGAGGTAAAAGTTAGAGAAGGGGGACGTTATGCATCAACATGCCGCAGGAAGCTAATCTAGCTGCCCTGGCAGCTAGTCTACTTATATTAAAAACTGAGTATCTTTCTAACTATCTTTTTATGTCACGCTTCTTTCTCCTGAACGCCAATGAACTGAAAGTCGAACCAGGTACCGATAGATAGGTAATTTTTCAGGCTTCATTAGTTTCAATCTATATAATTATACGATTTTAATTAGCGAAGATATCAATTAATAAGTAGTCAAGTTTAAAGCGATTAAGCCTAATAAATGATTAAATATGAAATCCATTCTTGCAAGCCGTCGTTGCTATGAAACAGTGATAACAATGATAATGAGAATTTTGAATGAAGGCTTAACTAAATCAAACACGAAACTCATAAGCGGGCCACTTACGTAGAATTTTTATCGCTAGCTACTGGTAATATTTTGAAACATTTATTTGTTGAAGAGCCATCTACTTATATTAAAAACTGAGTATTTATGTCTGCTTTTTTAATTTGAGCTAGCTGAACTTACTGAAACTTTCCTCACTATCTTGAAGGCGCGAAGCATCTTAATAATTCGAATTATTTTTTTATATGGGAAAAAGTAAAGGCGTGAAGCGCCTGTTAGCGAGCCGCCTTGGCGGGGAGTAGTTTCTTGAAATTTTCCTCACTACTTTCAAGGCACGAAGTGTCCGTGCAACGCCGGGCCAAGTGCGTGGTATGTCTTGAAATCGAATGAACATTAAATTATATCAAATAATATAACTTAAGAATGAGGTAAAAGTTGGGTGGCGGGGGGACGTTATGCATCAACATGCCGCAGGAAGCTAATCTAGCTGCCCTGGCAGCTAGTTGTAAAATATTTTTTGCATTGTTTCGTGGCAGATTCTGGGAGTAAATATTTGAATTGTTACCTTGCTCACTCCAAGCACTTTTTTTAACACGTAAGGCAACTACTAAGAAATTTACACGTAAAAGGAAGTAGTGTGGGGTCCATACCAAATTTTTTATATTCAATGTTATAGTTTTAGCTATAATTTACATTTATGCTCGAGTCTATTGTATATATTAGTATCATTTTTTTACCATTTTTCTGATTATCCACGGTATTCGCTTATCCGCAGTTAGCGTGCCACCTTATTCTGCTGGTTCAGGATTATTTTTTATTAAATTATTTTGCTCTAAAACCTTTTTTATGTGTTGGGGATTCAAAAATTTAATTCAACTTGATCTCAAATATTTAGGTAGGCACTTTTGCAGAGAACAAATGACTAATTAATTAGTAATTTATAATTATATAAGTTTATTTTCAGTTGATTTGTTCATTAATCAATGCTTGTTTTTGTGCATCTTAATGCTTACATTTAATTAACTACATCTTGCAACTACACCAAAGACAATAATACTTTTTTACTTCCTTTTACGTAGTAAAGGAAGTATTGTGATCGCGAAAAAAATCACTCAAATTTGAGTCTAAATTTTGATTTTGCTCACCCCTGAATGAATGTTCAGTAGTTTTTTCGACCTGTCAGCACGTGTATATGTACCTACCAACATATAAGCAGCCGAAAAATCCTTTTCAACCACCCCTGAGTTAATTACGACGAGTTTTCTCGTGACGTCTGCATGTACGTATGTGCAGATGTATGTATGTATGTGGGTCGCATAACTCAAAAACTATATGCCGTAGAAGCTTCTAACTTGGTATGTAGGCTCTGAGGATGGTCTAGTTGTGCACCTCCCCTTGTGGTTGCATTCGAATGTTCCCAAGGGGGTGTTTTACCCCTTTTTGGGGTAAATCAGTGTTAATTTCAATGCAGACGCAAGTGATATGAATTGGAGCGACCACTTTTCGATATGTCACCAAGCTCTTGGTCGCCAAGTGTTTGACGCCAAGTTGGCGACAAATTTGGCGAAAAATATTTTTCCAAGTTGGGCATGAACACTGGCATAAAATATAATGGAACATTTCATAAACTCGAGGAAGAGTCGCCTTTTACTACCACTAAAATACTTAAAAGCAGCAGATCATAGTATTTTTTTAAAACACTAAAGCTTCAAAAAAAAAAAAAAAAATCATTTTGAAATTTAATGATTATGGTTGATAATGATTCAAATTTAAAAATAAACCTTGGTATTTTAAAAGCAATAAAATCACTCGTCTCTTTTTTTTCTTTTCTTTTTTTGAAGGTATCATCGACCTATGACAGTTTCTGATCTATACAAAATGAGAGATGCTGAAAAAATTCATTTTGAAATTTAATGATTATGGTTGATAATGATTCAAATTTAAAAATAAACCTTGGTATGTTAAAAGCAATAAAATCACTCGTCTCTTTTTTTTTTTCTTTTCTTTTTTTCAAGGTATCATCGACCTATGGCGGTTTCTGATCTATACAAAATGAGAGATGCTGTTGTCATTCAAGGAGACTCTGGTAGCCGCATTGTATATTTAAGCTCAGAGTACTGCAAAACTCCTTCTATCCCAGAATCTGAAGATTCTCAAGTTAGTTAATGTTTTAAACCATTGTTAAAATGTGAATGTGCTTGTAAGTGTCATGTAACAATGAGTGCTATAAAATCTTTGTTTACAAAATATTGTATGTAAAAGAACATCCTTTTTTATTCCGCCTTTTTTAATGGCTAACATGCTCTTATATTTAAGTTATGATGGCTCAGAAATATATGTAATAAATTGTGACTGTTTTATTCTTATTTCACTGAAATGTAGAATGAATATTTCTGAAAGTGATTTTGACAGCACTTGCTAATCCTAGCGTAGTTATAAACTGAACATGCACATGTCCAATGTCTTCCAGTACTTTTTGTAATGTTATAGAACTTGGCATAAGTATTATAAGATAATATATGCAAAATAAGATAAAGACCTGAAAATATATACAAATTGTAGAACAAAAAAAAAGGAATATCCATGAGTGCTTTTCTTAATTTGTATTCAACGTGCAAAGGGTTAAAAGATTTTCATTCAAAATCTTTCAACTTACATTGTTGCATACTTTAACAAGTTTTAATCAAGAATTTTATCATAAGTTATTTTGCTAATTGTTTTGTTATAAATACCAGTGGCATATATGTATGCTTTTTTTTTCTATAATTGTAACCTTATACTAAATACGAACTCATTGATCCTTCCGCATTTTGCAGAAGCTTTCTGCATTTTAGCCCTACCTTTGGTCCTTCTGCATTTTCCCCTCCCAAGTTAAGGCAAATATTTATATTTTTAGCTTCACGTCTTTCATATTTCTAGTGGTTTTAAAAGCCAAGACAGCTTGTTTTGGCTGTGCATTGATGACTTCATGGCAAGAGCAATACTCTCCATGACATAATGATGTCTGGATTTGATTGGTGCAGCATAAACCACATAGCACACAGGCTTATAGTTTTTTCCCATATCAAGCAAAAAAATTTCGTGTATTATAATTACTGAGGCACTGATTAATCGGCAGTTGTTGTAATCAGTAGTCTGCTACTTTACTTTGCCCTTTATTTTTAGTGGCCGATTTTCAACCATTAGTTAGTGGAAAAAATTGTTTTGATTGAAGTTGCTATAAGAATGTATAGAAGAGGAAACTATACTGAATAAGTTCATAAACTGTGAATAAATGTAATTTTCTGAAGCAAAAGGTAATGTGTAGTTAAAAAATTATAATTTATGCAGAATAAAGCATTCATTTATGAAAATAGTTATTGAATAAATGTGTTAATTTTTTTGTATGTAGAAAGTTATGAGCAGGCCCAGGCCGTCATTTACGGGGTTCAGGGGTCAATTGCCTCCCCCCCCCCACCACCCTGTCTTAGAGAAATCATTGCATTTTCATATAAGTGGCCTTGCTTTTTGTTGTTTTCCGATGAAATTGCATTTTATTTGCCCCCTTTGACCCCCTCCCCACGGAAAAACTTGAAATGACTGGCCTAACTGGCCACTTATGCGTGTCTGTAAATTCCCCTTTCCCTCCAAACGTTTGAAGGAATGCTCCATTTGAAGGGTTGCTTGGCTCCTGGTCTAGATAGGAAAAAATCTCCTGGGACCCATTTAATCTACTAAACCATGTACAGTGGTTGAGACTGGGGACCCTGGAGTGTAGTTGATAATATGGAGTTTGATTATTTTAAAATGTTTTTATGCCTTTTTTATGTGCAGCAATAGCATTTAAATGCAACAAATCATAGGACATAAAATACCTGTTTGCAAATTGCTCTTTGAAATTGTATTTATTTTCAGGATTCTAATGCTGTGGAAAAACAGTATTGCGAACGTCATTTTCACATTTCTTCTTCACAAGGATGGGCCGAGCAGTATTGTGTATGTCCATTGCCACTTGTATATATGTCTTTAAAAACATTGTCAACCGCTGTACATACTTTGTTAGATACTCATCAAGGCTGTCTTCCATTAATCAGGTGCTTCTTTCTTTATTAACCTGTAACTAATCACATTCAGTAAATTCTCTTACTATATAATTTTTGCTTGTTGTGTTTATGTTTTCTTCTTTGTCATGAAAATGCAATTTTCAAATATCTGTTGACTAGGGCTGATTGATGCATTGCAAAACACAATTATTTAAACTGATACATTGATAATGCACTGAGGACAAATTAAAGCATTAATGGATGAAATACCCATGTTTGGTCCAATCGCCTTTTTAATATTTAATGGGAATTTTTGCTCAGATGGAAATACAGTCAGGCCCGCTTAATCAGGTAGCAGTTACACAAATGGCCCTCTGGTATAAATACTACCATTCAGAACCAAATATTTCCCCATAGACAGGTAATGTTAAAGATCCCCACTTAATAGAATAATTTCCCTGAATGACCTAACAATATTGATCGGGTCCCGCAAACAATTTTGTTGAGAAAAATTTTAAATAATTGCATTTAAAAATAACTGTGCCGTCAAAATATAAAATAATATCTTTCACCAACAGCAGGTGATAAAATCAACATTCTCATTCTATCAAAACATTTACACTGTTCTGTTCATTTCTTTTTCTTTTTTTTTTTTGCTGCCATTACCAAATTGGGCAGGGAGGTACTTGGTCACCTGGGAAGAGTCGTAAGGGAATTTTCAAGTGCCAAAAAAGTACGGATTTGTTTGAATTTCAATTTAAGGACCCAAAAACGGCTTAAAATAGCTTTTTCTAGCCAAAATAATTATTGGATCCTTTCGATTTTGGTCTCATCAGAAAGCTTGCTTTTTGGAAAATTTCCTTCCAAAGGTTTTGAAAATTTCTAACTGCTAACTTCACCCAGAAGAAAGATATATGCATTTTTAAGTTTGGCAAAATCAATTTTAAATTGGATTTTAAATATCGTCTGCACAAGTGTGAAAGAAAATAATTAGTGTGAAAGAAATTATTAATGAGAAAAAGGTGTTGACATTTTTTTCTTAAATATAAACAAATAAATTTCTTACTTTTCCTGTTGCGGGGGATTTAAAACTGTCTTGGCAGTTGATTAATTTTTCGAACTCCGTGATGGCGAAATATCAACTTAAATCTAATCGTTACTTTTATAGACACATGTCACTTAACATAACTTTTCTTCTCGAGGTAGATCCTGTGCAGAGCAAAGGCAGATCCAGAAAGTTTTCAGGGGAGGGGCGATTGATCTTTGTTACTTTTTACTATGCATACTGGTTTACAAATATTGATCGCAAAAGTTTCGGACTTCAATTACGAAATACTTCCGGGGAGATCCTCAAAACTCCATCCCCAACTTTATTAAAACTTGTATAAAATTGCACTTTTAGAACATCAATAACAAAAAATTACTGGTGCAAAGTTCTCCAAGGGAGGGGCGATCGCCCCTTCCTTATATCCACCCCTGATGCAGAGCCGGACCACACAGCTAGTAATAAATATAAAACATGACTGACGAGTAGGGAAAAGGGAATTAGCAAGCAATACACTATTTTGGAACTTTTCAATAAAGAATGTATTGAGAAAAGGAACCGAAACAAAGATTTATTTTTGGTCGGCAATGTATTATGATGTAAAAATTTCTGCATCATCCAGCCCAACTTTTAATCATATCTTGACATTTTCTGTTTTTGTTTGTTGGTTAATTTGTTTAAGACAAAAGATTAGTAATACCTGTTTGTTTTATTTATTCCATATACTGTCTTATTATGGTCCTGTATTTCCTACAAACTTTCCTTTAAGTTTAAGTTGATTTACACTGTTTTGTTAACTCTATCAAAATATTTGGTTAAACCTATATTTGAAAAAGAAAAAAAAAACACTCATAATTAATCTAGTATTGTTTGAAAAATGAAACAAATGGTTGAAAACTTTAACATTTTTAAAGTTGAACCTTTTTTTAACAAGATAATTTCCTTTAAAAGATAATGAGGGATGATTGTGTATGTTTAACTGAAAATGATATTAATGTATGAATTAAGTTTTACATGTTTTTTCTCCATTTAGTTTCTGTGATTGTTATGAGGCTGAAATTGGGCCTTTGCCTGTTGTTGGCAGTTTTGATATGCTATTGTCAAGAGAAGATGCGTCATGCTTAAATTCAGATGGCAGTTATCATAGTTCTCACAAAACAAACAAAGGGGTGCCCCTCGAACATCTCATTGCTTGTGTAACAGGGGTAGAAGTTGCCAAATCAGTTCTGTGCATCAAAAAAGTTCAGTGGCTGGAAAAGAAAACTGATGCTCAGGGTAAAAATTTACTTGTTATTTTAAAATATTTGTTTTGCTAATTGTTGTAGTTTGAAATACTTATTTAAAATCGGCATATTATTTATTGTTTGGAATGTGTTATTATGTATTTGTATTTCATTGTAAAGGGCCTTTATTTGTTCTTTTTCCTTATTTGTGTTTGACTTCATTTAAAAAATATTTCTAGCTTTTAAGATTTTATTTTAAAAAATTTGGATTTACTAAGTCAGATTTCCAAAAATGGAAGAAAATAAGTAGCAAATCATGCAGTGTATATAACTTTCAATTATGATTTAGTTTATAGTAAAAGCAGTCATTAACTTATGAAAAAGTATGTATATTTGGTTCTGTTTTAATTTTTGTCTTAAAAATATCCAAGTGAGGAAAATTAATTTCGCTTCTAAAAATAGTTGTAAAGATTGTTTGCAGAACCAGCTTTATTCTAGTTTAATTCCAGTATTAAGCATTAATACCAGTATAATGCAACATATTACCGCCTTAAAGCTGAAACTAGGGCATAATTAAAGGAAATACTAAAATACTTTCAGCAAAGCCAGTGTTACATATTCTAAATTCTTGACGTGGAAGGAACTAGCAAAAGAATCTTGAATCACATATATTAAGTTCAGATATTAAATTTCTATGCGTTATATCTGCAAATTCTATGTATTTATTGGCATTTTTCAAGTTAATAATGTCAATTGTTTCAAGTGACGTTTCCTCCTCGACTACTACAAATAATTTTCCTTCCAAAAGTGCTGGAAATAGATTTATTCCTCATTGAAATGAGACAAGGTAGCTGGCCTAAAAACAAACATTCACTCCTTGTCAATTTTTGACTCCTTGATTTAGTAATATGAGCTTCAAATTAACACATTTAATTGTGGAATATGCCTAGCAACCACTCCTTTCCCATACTAATGAGTTCCTTTATTTTGCTTCTGCAGCGTTTCAAAATGTTAGTCCAGCATTAGCTGGTCAGTTGACATTGTTTGGGAGAGAAGTGATGGATCTCCTGAAAAGTCAACCACATTGTTTGATCCAGTTTAATAAATTCATTCCTATATATCATCATCATTTTGGAAGGCAGTGTAGAGTTGCTGATTATGGTTTCACAAAGCTGATTGATCTTTTAGATTCAATCCCACACATTGTTCAGGTAAGGAGGAAAAATATTAGAAAATATTTAGTTATTTGACTTTTCATGTTAAATATTATCCCAAATGGTGTAGATTAACAACCTAACTGAAATTAGCAAATATTTTATTAACTTGGAAGCACTAACTCAACGGACAAAATTAAGGACTTTTGAGAGTTGAATGAAGTCCAAAATTGCATATTTTCAAATGTAGTGTTACTTGGTTAACATTGTCAGAGGTCTAGTGGATTCTTCATTCGTAACAAAGCTAAGGTAATTTTGAAACAAAACGGAAATGCTATATTTTTCCATTTAATCTACTTTGCAGATTAAATGGGAAAATATTGCATGCTTCTCTTAATGCAATATGCATACTGCCGTGGAGCATGCTCATTAAAAAAAATAAAAGAACAAGTAAGTAAAATAATTGCAAATATGACTTGAAAAGGAATGTTTTCTTTTTGGTGTGTATATGTTTGAATATCATGTTAGCAGTATGCTAAAAACTTTTGGCTACTTGTGTTTTTCTACTTTCTATTACTTTTAAGATTTAGTTTTAATTCACTTGAAACCTAACATAGTTAAATCTAGTATTGCTGAGTAACTAACAAGTTTTTTTCTTCCCCCTCTCTTTTTTTTTTTTTTTTTTTTTGTTACACTTAATAACATTTTTATTAAAATTTTTGCTAAAAAGAAAGACTGCTGTCAAATTTGGATTTCAACTATTTCGGTTTTTCATACCTTACTAGCTGCGTAGCCCGGCGTTGCACGGGCTGTAATGTAGTGAAGGCAGTTTGAGAAAACTACTCGCCACCAAGGCGGCTCGCCTTTAAAGAAATGAGGAAAGTTTAAACAGTTTACTCGCCGTCAAGGCGGCTCGCCTTTACAGTAGCGAGGAAAGTTTCAATTCACTACTCGCCGCCAAGGCGGCTCGCCTTTAAAGTACCAAGGAAAAGTTTAATAAACTACTCCCCGCTAAAGCGGCTCGCTAAAAAGCTTTCCTGCATCAAAGAATCAATCGAATTATTTGCACATGCTTCCTCAAAAATAAAGACGATGTCAAGTAGCGCATACTTAGCACTCTCCCTAAATTACAAATAAAATTCCTTTCCAAAAACAATTATTTCCAAACCGCTTTCTTCCGGTAAAATTAATTGCAAAATTCTAAACGAAAAAGTTCTTTTAATATTTGGATCGAAGCCAGAAAAAGTCCCTTCTAAAAACAGCAATTGCAATTTTATTTAAAAACACATTTTCAAAATGGTACCTGAGAAAAAATATGTCATTAATAATTAGAATAAAAACAATTGTTAGAACTTTGTTATAACACGTATTCAAAATGACAATGAAAAAAATAACACTCTTTCATTTTAAAAAGTTCAACTTGATTAACGTTTTGATTCAAAATCGCAACGGAAAGAAATAAATATCTTGGAATTTTAAATAGTTCAATAATTTAATTAACGTTTTAATTCAAAATGGCAACGGTAAGAAAAAATGTCTTGGAAGTTTAATCATTAATTAGGCTTAATCGCTTTAAATTTGACTACTTATTAATTAAACATTCGCTTTAAATTTGACTACTTATGGATCGCAGCCAGAAAAAGTCCCTTCTAAAAACAGCAATTGCAATTTTATTTAAAAACATTTCCAAAATGGTACCTGAGAAAAAATATGTCATTAATAATTAGAATAAAAGCAATTGTTAGAACTTTGTTATAACACGTATTTAAAATGACAATGGAAAAAAATAACACTCTTTCATTTTAAAAAGTTCAATTTAATTAACGTTTTAATTTAGGGCCGAATTCAAGTGAAACACCATTGCAGTCGCTTCGAGGCGATCGCATATTGCAACCGCTACTGTAAGTCGAATTCAAGTGAATTCGTTTCACTTGAATCCAAATTTTGGAATTTGCGATTGCATTGGTGAGTTGCGATCGTCCGTGTTTCACTTGAATTCCTGCCTTAAAATCGCAACGGAAAGAAATAAATATCTTGGAATTTTAAATAGTTCAATAATTTAATTAACGTTTTAATTCAAAATGGCAACGGTAAGAAAAAATGTCTTGGAAGTTTAATCATTTATTAGGCTTAATCGCTTTAAATTTGACTACTTATTAATTGATATCTTCGCTAATTAAAATCGTATAATTATATAGATTGAAACTAATAAAGCCTGAAAAATTTCCTATCTATCGGTACCTGGTTCGGCTTTCAGTTCATTGGCGTTCAGGAGAAAGAAGCGTGACATAGAAAGATAGAAAGATAGTTAGAAAGATACTCAGTTTTTAATATAAGTAGATAAAGAACCACACCATATTTAAGGGGTCCATGGTGCTGACTGTTCCATTGAAATGTTTTAGGAAAGTTTAATTTTGGAGGATTTTTGATCTCATTTTGTCGACTTTAACGCTGATTTTATAAGGTAGGATGAAAATATATTGTTCTGTATATCATATCTAAGGATGGACTGAACTATAAGTTATTTTTCCTATAACTAGTAATATGCTCGCAAATTTTGATTTTCAATTCAAACCCAATAATCCTAAATACCTTGCTAAAATTATAAGAATTGAGAAAAAAGAAAGAGGTCTTGTTTCTTACATTTAGTCTCAAGTAATAGTAATAAAAAATACTTATTGCGTTATTTTTTATGATAGGTTTTAGGGGAAGGCCAAAATAGGCAAGTTACTCTCACTCATCGCACTCAAATAAAGCGATTTGCTGCTGAACTTCTCAGGATTTTGAAATCTCGTGCTAGTAAACAAATAACCGTAACGGAATTTCCACAGGCTTACGAACAAGTTATAGAAAAACCATTTGATATTACAAATTATGGAGTTTGTGAAATTGATGACATGCTAGATGAAGTACCTGAAAATGTAATTGTTGTGAGTATATTTTGTGTACATATATATACATTTTAAGTTTAAACACATTTTTTATGCAAAGTTTGAAATGTATCTTGAATGTCTGTTTCTTTAATTGTGCATTCAATTGTCAAGTAGTTTTTTGGGGAATCAGTATTTTTAGATTAATATTTTTTCTAAATGCACTTTGAGTTTGGTTATTAGCCTCTCATTCTATTAGAATATTTAGTTGAAAAATTTTCAGTAAATTATTTTCAGTTTTTAGCATTGCATATAAAGAAATATATTCATTTTTTTAAAAATTCATTGTGTCCTGTATAGTAAAGTTTCAGAAAACAGTTGAAAGTGGAAAAGTACTCATATGTAAGTGGTTAGCTTGTTATCTCCATCTCGTACACTTGCCCCAATTCTTCAAAAAAAAAAAAAAAAAAAATGTCATTTTTAATAAACCATCAATTTTGTTTCATGTAATAAACCCTGTGGTTTTGAATGTGTTCTAAAATGTTTTTTGCAAAACTTAAGTTCCCTCTCGCTTTCTATAACTATTCTAATTCTAAGTAATCATTGTATTTCCTCATGCTCAGTAGACAGATAATGTGTTGATATATTTATTTGTCAAGAGCATCTAAACTGTTATTTAAAAGAGCAACTATTTAAATGTATTTAATAATAAAGACAGAATATTTTTAAAAAGCGCAATGTAAGTACCCAGACTTTTTTTTTTTTTTTTTAATAACCTAAATGTCAGAAAAAATGCAATTTACAATGAACCAAGTTTCTATTACAAATAATTGATTTACTTTGCATTCATCGATGTATGATTGCAATTTTTGAAAGCAACTTGACAAATTTTTAGTTTTGCTATCTATCAGGTTAAGCCAATTCTTTTTTTCTAGAAGTTAAACTTCTTTATCTGCCTTTCTCAAATACACAATGCCTTAAATTTTGCGTGCATACTTTTATACATGAGTAAACTTTTGTGACTGTCAAAACCTCTATATGTTTTTGTTACTGTTTATGATTTTTAGCAGTGTATTTGTTAACTATGTATTATGTAGTTTTGTTTTTGTATTTGTGAGGTTTCTTTTTTTTTATTTCAGACTTGTAATTCAGGCAGTGAAATAATAATTGGGATTCCTAAACGAGGTAAATACAGCATTAGTGTTTAGCAGCGCATATATATGTATAGAACTAGTATGTATATTACAAGAGTTTATTATTCTGTTTTTTATTTTATTTTATTGCTTGTTCTTTTAAGTGTTATCAGTTTCAGTTGCTTTTGGGTTTTATTTTAAGCAGTAACAAATGCTGGATGTATATTGATTTAATAATAAACTATCTCTTGGATCATTCATTAAGTCATTGAGGGTAGGGATTCTCCAAACACCATATTTTACTGAATGCCGGATGTTCCATTTAATTTTTCGAGGTTACAACATTTATACTTTTATTACCCTTGATACCAAAGATCAGCAATCCATTGATGTGGAATCTGGGAAATTTGCATTTCCTCCCTAGCTAGCAGCACTGATAGTGAAGGTTTATTTTTGTAGCAAGGAATGTTTACAAACCAAAGCCTAAAAATACAGAACATCTATATTCCTGCACCATAATCTACCAGCCCCTATCATTTCCTAACCATAATCTACCAAAAGGGGTATAACACCTTTTGAGGTAAATATAGTGAGCGAACAAGGGTTTGAAGGGTTTAAAATTATATGTGTGCATACAGTGTGCTTTTTCAAATCCATGAGCTTTTATATGGTGCTTTTTCAGATCATAATATGACATTTGCGATTTTTTTTTTTTTTTTTTCAATAACAATGAAAAATATAAATATTTTGTTTTTTTACTTAGACAACCAGTCATTCAACTGGAAGGACCAGTCTTATTTTATGCATGGACTCTGAAAATTTTCAGCTTAAATATCTCTTCGAGTTTTAATCGCAAATCTTCCTCTTTTTGTGTGTGTGTGTTAGAATTATTTTTCAGTGGACATTTTTTCCCTTAATTTAAGTTAGGGGTCCTTGAATCCATTTTAAAAAAATTAAATTTTGTATTTATTGACTTTTTTTTTCCTGCTTCACACTTTTAATATCTTAACTTATTTTAAGCATTTTTGCAATTGGAAATACGCATCTTGGAGGAAGTGTTGCAAAAATAAAGGTCTTGCAGGTGAAATAGGAACACCCTGTATATAAAGCACATAATGATATTTCCATTTATGGAAGATTTTCAAAAAGTTTGCTTATGAATACATTTTTGAAGATAAACTTAGTCACAGAAATTATGTATATACTAGTATGTTTTTCTACTTTCAGAGCAAACTCCCGAAGAAGTTGAACGCACAAAGCAATTTTCTGAAGAAGTAATTGAGTTAATGAAACATACACCAAACTGCTCTATGGCCTTCAGTAAATTTATTCCGTCTTATCATCATCATTTTGGGAAACAGTGCCGTGTGGCTGATTATGGATTTATCAAATTAATAGAACTTTTCGAAGCTATACCAGATGTTTTAGAAGTTAGTATATGTTCTCCCATACATTTTCGAGTTCTATAAAACTGTTTTAATTCAAAGTTCTCTTCAAAATTGTTTATTATTAATGGCCAAATTCACAAATAGCAACTATATTTCTAAAAACCTGGTTTAATGTTTAGTAAAAACGTATTTTTTTATTTAGCATTAAATTTTAAAAAAAAAACTTACATAAATCAACTTCAAAAACTATGGATACATCCACGCAATATAAAAAAATAAAATAAGCGAAGAAAATAGTTTTTAAAAAAATCAAAACTAATTTTAATTTCTGTGGGACATTTTAGTTTTCTGCTGTAGTTGGAAGAAAAGTGCAGCTAAAGCACTTTCATGTTGGGAATGATTTCCATCATTTTAAGGATCTTGATTTCAAAGGTAAAGCTTATCCTTGATTGGGACAGCTACAAAAATTCAAAGAAAGATAATTAGCGACATTATTTGATTTAAGATCAAAGTCAAATGTATGATGATTTCATAAAATCATTTAGAGTTACTCAACAAGAAGTTTCCGCATAATTGAAATCTGTAGGAATGATTCACAAACAAGTCAATTGGGTGCCTTATGAACTGAAACACAGTCAAAAATGTGCTTCAGTCTTGGACTGCCCCAAAGAGGAAACCTTTTTTCGGGATAAAATTCGAAAATTGCGAGAGATGTGGGGAAAAGGTAGGGACTTAAATTGAACAGTACTTGGATTGATCAGTTAATTTATTTTGTTCTACAATAAAGGCAATTTTGACCACAAAAGGGAAGAGGGGGCGAAGTAATTTGTATTCTCAATAGGATTTCTTTACCTACTATATTTGTTTAAACAGAATTTCAAACATTATTTTCACTATTTTTTTTTTTAATTTACAAAACTTAAAAGTGCTACAGTTTGACATAAAGTAATTAGTTTTTGTAAGTCTCTTTTAAAGTACTTTTGCTAAAATGAAGCAAGTAAAGTAAAAACAAGATTTTCATTTTGATTTTAACTTTGAAATCATACACAAGTGTGCTGAAGTTTTCATTATTGTAATGATATTTCCAAAGCAATTTGAACAGTTTTGGTATTTTGTAACATTAATGCAAAATTATTTTAGTTGATGTCTTTCATTTCAATTTATGTCTTTAAATTCATATATATATAATGTATATATTATTTATATTTGTTTATCATAAATATTTTTCTTATTTAGGTCAAAGGAAATGGAGAAGATAAAATCTTAAACTTAGTTGAAGTAGAACAGCATAAAATTCTAACTGACCGCCTAGTATCAGTACTTAAAGCACAACCAAATGGAATAATTGATGTTAATCAAATTAGCTCAGCATATGCTCAAATGCATGGTCATGCATTAAGACCAGCGGATTTTGGTTTTTCTGATTTACAAGAACTCTTGAAGAAAATGAACTCTGAAATCAGGGTAATTAGGATTTAATGAATATCAAAAATGCTGTGATGAATCTTTAAATCTCATTTTAATTTTTATAACAATTTGGTTAATGTCTTTTAACACAAGATTTGATCAAGTTTTTGTGATATTTTAGAGTATCTATAGGGGATCCTTTTGTAGTATTTTTATACCAGAAAAAAAGGTGTTAGAGCAAGTCTACTCATATGTATAATAAATTTTCAACTTATTTAGAAATTTGAAAGTTAGACATTCCTATGAGCTTATTGTGTGATGGTAAAAATTCAGTATAATTTTAATCTCTATATATTCAAAAAAGTTTTGTCGAAGAAATTGTGGGACGAATTGGTGCACACAATAACCTTAAAATTTAGTGTAAAATTACTTCTTGCCCCAGGGAATTGCTCCTGGGAGATTTTTTTTAATCCCGCGGGGAAGGGGTGGGGGTTGCATCTAGGAGCATCAGGGGTTTTTTTTTTTCTTTTTTTTTGCTGAAATGTCACATTAAGTGCCTAATAAGGGGGTGAAATTCCTGCAAACCTTAATATTTTATGTCATTCTAAAGAGCTTTTTTTCTGCACAAAATGAAATGATTCTAATTTTCTCATTTGATTTGAGCAAAAATATATAAGGGCAGTGGCGTACACAGCGCTCTCGCAGCCTTCACGCCATGCGGAGGCACGAGAGGTTTGAAGGTTCAGGATCCAGAAAAATAGCACAAAGTTGCATGCGAAAGAGATGTTTTATATCCTGGAGGGGGGGGGGGACATTCACAAATCTTACGGGGAAGCACTACTTAGTCTGTGTATACTACTGTATAAGGATTTCTAATCTAGTAGTGTTTTTGGCTAAACTCAATTCAAACAGGAGCTATGGACCAAAATATTATTGATGACTGCACACACACACACACACACATTTGAGAAGTACTTTTCAAGCATTAGATAAATTCATCTTGCTAAAGCCTTTAGTTCCCTTAGTAGCTATGCCTTGAAATTTGGTAAAAAGTTTGAACCCTGGGATGTGTGCACTTCCAAGCATTATTTTTTTTTCTTTCTCTATTTTTTTTTTTTTTTAATTTTGCAATAAGTATTTTAATCAAATTATTTTCTAGTGGAAAGGGATTTTTGCATTGTTCTAAATATAATAAGTGCTTAGTTTAAATTATATTTTCTACAGGAAGGGAAATGGAATTATCTAGTTTTAATATGAACTAGTTCATTGTTGAAAAGCTTGAAAGGAAAAAGCCTTTCATATGTAATATGCAAGAAGCTGTAATTTCCAGATATCTTATATTCTGAAGCCTCTAAAAGTTGTATTGAATACTTACTCAAAGAATGCTGAAATAACTTGTAATCATCATTTTGCTTGTGGAAAAATAGATAGTACCTTAATGCAGAAAAAAGTCATGGTTGCTTACCATAGAGAAGGTCTTGTCTCAGTGTACAGTTCAAGTTTTTAGAGGGATGTTTAAGGACTCTTTTGTCGCTTTTTAGGAGGGTGTTATTCTTAAGGATGCTCCATAGTTTTTAACAATGGCACTTGGGGGTGCAATTGTAAAAAAAAAAGGTTTATGCAGATTTGTTTCATTCTTAAACTATGGCCTTTGATAATGTTTTCAGTTTTCCTTGTCGATCCTAGTATTGTTAAAAATTTCAAAAATCCAAAATATTGCTTGATCTGGAACAATTCTAGGATTTGCAAACTGCTGTTGTCTAATTAAAGAATTTTTGCCCTGAAAATACCTTAACTCAAAACAAGATATTTTTTGTATGCATATTTTTTGATCGAGTTTACTAGAATGCTTAAAAAGTTTTAGCACTTGCTGTTCTATCCATGCCTAAGCATTTTGGCAGGCAAATTATTAACACTAATCATTTTACTCATCTCTTTTTGTATTTTATTTTGTTGATCTCTTTTAGATCCTATAGTTTCATAAAAGCAAATCAGTGTAACATTTTTAATTGTTTCAAGAATTATCCTAATTTTCTCTTTGGTGTGCTATGTACACGTATAAAGAACAGGCTTTTATTAATTAAATATTTTAACTGATGTGTGAAATCATAATCAATTCTATGTATTTGAATTTTTTTTTTTATACTTTTAGTGAGTTTGAAATATTTGTTCGTGTTTCATATGCCACTAATGTTTGCATATATATAAATACATAATTCCTTAAACTGGCATTTTCCTTTAGGTGTTTGATGGATATGGTTGGAGTTACGTCTCTCTTGTGGATCATAAGTTTATTCATGAGGTATCATTAAAGTTGAGACGTTTACTAATGGAGCAATGGGATGGAAAATTACCTATAAAAGATTTAAACAAAGTGTATCAGAATCGTTTTGGACAAGCTGTTGACCTGTCTCCATACTATCAAGATTTTACTGATGTCATTACGGTATATTTTTATTATTTTTGTCTTGGGAAGGAATCTTCTGTATAATTTCTTGGCTGTTTGCAAATTTTATACTTAGATAAATAATTTGTTATTCATGTTTCTGTGAGAAAATTGTTGGTAATTGTCATTTTAAAAACAGTCATTATTTCAAAAACAAATTTCAATTTCCACTCCATGGCTCTTTTGAATTCTTTATAACTTCATGTTTTGAACTCTAAGTACTATTGGAGGCAAAGGTGTTTACTTGAGGAACAGGTGTTTAAAAACTTGTAATTATGTGAAAAAACAATAAAGTAGGATAACCTTGAACTAAATTAATCTAAGGAAATGTAAAAAACAAATAATGAGATATCAAACTTTTGAAAGTGATACATTTTTTAATTTATCTGCATGGTCGAGATGGGATCAGCCCACCTTAAAATGTTCTAACTTGTCAAAGTAAAATAATTTTCATGTAACTTCTATTTTCTTCTATTTGGAAGAAAGTAGTCAAATGATGATCATTTCTCATTTCAATCATTTCACTCCAGGACACCCTGAACTGTAATTTTTGGCAGGAAAAAAAATTTGAATTTGCTGATTGAAACTCCTAATTTTATCGAAAGACAAAATATAAGAATTGTATCCTTATACTTAAAAAAAATCCAGGCATGCAATGCTTTCTAGAAATTTGTTGAATCGTCGGGCAAAATTTGCCGAATAAGGAAATTATTGGGAGATCACTCTGACTTCCTATGACCCTCTATTGTTTCCCTGTTTGACTCTAGGAAAGGTAACATTTTGTCTTCTAGTCATAAAGAGTTATGGGCTTCCTTTAAGTAAAGGCGAAGCACCAAGGGTTCCGCAGGCAAATAAGTTTGGGAACCACTGTGATACAGCAATGGTAAATGTAGGCAAGCAAGAACTCATTAGAAAATAAAACATTTCAGACACATTTATTCATTTAGTTTCATTGCTCTGTAAAAGTATGTGTGTGCTAAAATTGTGAATAAAAATAAAAGAATTAAAAGCAAGCTCTTTTTCAGGTTGATGAAGGTTATGCACAATTAACGCCGATTCATCTTCTTGCTAGAGACATTATAATATTGCTTCAAGAAAATGATTCTCATATGCTTCTGCAAGGTTTCAATAGCCTATATTTCGTGAGATTTGGAGTAACAATCTGCCCTGCAAATTATGGGTTTTCCACCATGCACAGTTTATTAGAGAGTCTTTCAGATTATTTTTCTATTAAAGGACGAAAGCAGAAACGAATGGTTTGGCTGAATGATGAAATATCAGGTACATGAAAAGATTCCCAAAATTATTTTACTGAAATTTATTGAATAAAGATGCCATGTAGTTACTTAAATAATTGCAGAAATTAATTCAGTACTTATTTAATTGAATATATTTAATTTTTTTATTCAAACTTTTTGTTGTAAGATTATTGCTAAAAAAATATGCTGTTGAAACCACACTTTTTTTTACACTTTTAAGAATAGTTCAGAAACTCCGAAAAACTAAAGACATTTTAAATTTTTAAGTATTTTATGTATGTTAAGTATTTTAAGTATGGGCAAAAATAATCATTCAGAATGTCTAACACCCTATAACAGCCTTGCACCTTTTGTCATTTGTTTGGCTTAAGTTGTTTATTTGCAAGAAATACGGTTAAAGGTTTTAGAAGTTTTGGATAATTTCCAAACTTTTAGTAAGAATGAAATATTAAAGTAACTTATATCTTTTTGCAGGGGATGAATATCCTCTGTGGTCCTGCAGTTTTTTCCTTTTTATGAAGACTGTTATAATTTTCCTTGTCCTGTTCCTCTTTTACTGGTTTGATATCGATATAATCATAGCAAAGATGAAGAGAAAAAAATGTCATTTAGAAGCTGAATGTATCTTTACATGGGTAGCTAAAAATGTTTTTGACCCCAGAACATGGACAAAACTACAGTCCCCAGAAGTTGTAATAAGCGGTCTTTATTTGCTTGCAACCCTGTTTCTATGTCGGGTTATTATGATAATTTCGTAACATTCATTTATGTTACTCAAACATAAATCTTTATTTACACAAAGCAGGGTTTGCGTTTACCTGCTATAACGGGTTTTTACGCAAATTCTTGTTGAACAGACGAAACTGTCACGCAGTTTCGGGTCTCCAGGACCCAAAAATAATAGTTTATGTCAGGAGAAAAAAAAATCCGATTAAAAAGTAATTTTGGACCTGTGAATCCGAAAAACTCCAAAAAACTGGTACTGATTTCATGCCGTAATCGAATTTTTACAATCATGAAAGGTGGGGAAAGAATAAAAGAAGCCCATCCTTATCAGTTTACTCAATGACCCCCTATGGTGTTGGCCAGGCAATCCTAGCTCTAAGAACTGGGTCGGACACAGCTGTGACTTCGAGATGTCAATCCCCCGCCCCAATTAGTAAATTTTTTCTAAGAAAACATATATGCAATGCATTTACAACATTTATATTTTAATAATAATGTTATTTTATTCAAATATTTTGGGACTCAATTTTTTTATCAAAGAACCCACTTTTTTGCATTAATGGGTCTATGGGACCCAAGTAACAAATAGTTCAGCGCGATCACTGACAAGTTTTGAAAATGTGCAAAAAAAATCTATATCTCATTTTGTGTAACTGAGTAGCAATGATTTTTAATATTTATCATTTTTTTCCATTCTTTCTAATATTTACCTCAAAACTGTATCTGCTTAATTAAGTTCTGTGTTTTAAAACTTTATTTCAGATTTTGATATTTTACTGGTAAATTTTAAAAAATCTCCTTCAGTATTGAATAATAGAAAGGGGAAAGAAGATGGTAAGCATATTTTAATACTATTTGTATTCATAAACATTTCTTACTCCATTGCCTGCTTAATATTAATCTAAAGAGTTTCTTTTTCAATTTTTATCAATTAAGGCATGAAATGTATTTAAGTTGGGATTGTTTGTGCTCATTTTTCTATGTTATTTACCTAATTACTTTATCTGATAAGTCAAATAATATATTTCATTTGTGTGTATGTATTATATACATATCTACACAGTTCAGCATTAACATGAGTGAAAACTCCCAGGTGGGATTTTCCACCTTGATGTTAAGTGAGAGTTTTTGGGAGAACTATGTATTAAATACATTTCTCTTGGGTGGGATTTTGGAAAGTATTGAGGGAATCATGCAGTTTCACATCCTAGTTTAAACCCTGCAATCGAACTTGGTCTTATTGAACTCATTTGTAGAGACCACTCTGTTCTAACACCAACAAATGAAAGCCCCCCCCCCCCCTTCATTCTCCCATAAATTGCAATACTGATTGCTTACAATGTTTTCTAACTATAGCATCAAAAATATTCCAAGCCCAACAGAGTTTCACTGTTTCTGAATATATATATATATATATATATATATATATATATATATATATATATATATATATATATATATATATATATATATATATATATATATATATATATATAGTATAATACTGCTTTTGTATTATTAATATGTATTGGCAAAATCTAATGAAATTGTACATAAAGTCCAAGTAATTTCTCTTGGAGATTGTCAACTACCATAATTATGCAGTATAATTTTTTAAATATACAATCTGATAAGCAAATTCTGTTAATGTTTTTAAAGTAAAAGAGAAAAAAAGAATTGAAGGAACTCGTGGTCTATTTCTGAAATATAAAATTAATTCATTACTTATCTATGTATACAAACAATGAAAAAAGTAGTTTCTTTTAATCTCTTTGGTGTAAAGTAAATTTCATCTTCACTAATAATTTTCACTTTAAACCGAAAAAAAAAAAATTTAATTTGAAGGAATTAGTCTGGATTGATTAAAGGTCTATTCTATGTATGGGGCATGTACATAGAAAAATAAGCTGTTAAAACTTTATTTCTGTTTATTCGGGTGGATCCACCTATCCTTAGATTATGTAAAAATCGAAAAACAACAGCTAAAAGCACAAATGGGTCGAATTAAAATTAGCAAACATGTTTCGAAGGCTTAAAGCCTCCTTCTTCAGTGCCAAGCAAAAAATTGCCACCATTTCTTGCTTGGCACTAAAGAAGAAGGCTTTATGACTTCGAAACATGTTTGCCAATTTTAATTTGACCCATTTGTGCTTTTAGACATTGTTTTTCGATTTTTACATTTTCGCACAAAGTGAACTATTTTTATCCTTAGATTACTTTTCAAACAATTAGGCATTGAATGACAAACCGAACTAGTGATCTCCTGTGCTTTTCCTTAGCACAATCTCTCAAATTGTTCAATTTGGTCAACATTATCCTGGTGCAGCTTTAGACATTTATCTGTCAGACCCCAGATTTGTTGGAAAAACAGATCTGGCTATCAGAATGACATGGGAAGTGTGTTTTCAAATTCTATGATTGATGGACAGCTTGTGCAAGGGGGCAACTGCCTCGCACTTTCAAAAATAAAGGAACCTTGCCCCTTCACGTTTCGAGTGAAAAATTAACAATTGAGTGAAAACTCCTTTTTTTTTCGTGCAGATTGATTCATTTCACGAAAATAAAAGCAGAAAATTCCACATAAATGGGCTTTTTTTTTTCAGAATGAAGCTTTGAATTGGTGAGGCTTCACTGGCCATCCGTCTCGATATTTGTGACCATATTCATTATTAGTTCAAGATTTTGGTCTGTAGTTCCGTACTTTTAAAACTGCCAATTTTCAGATGGGAATTCTTACTTTTTTTGATCAATAAATGGCTATTTGTTTTCATTTTCGACTATATTTGGCGGTGTTGCTTCTTTTTTCATATTGGACCCGGAGCCGCTTTTCCCATCCACTTGCTCCAGGTGCGCGTCATCTGTTCTTGGTCTCAGCTCCTCCTGGTGATGGCGTCCATGTCCTACACACATGCCCACCTTCACATTTACCAGCACACACGTATCGCAGTTTCTGATTGTTACCCAAATTGTGAAAAACATAATTTGAGTTCAAGATGTCTTTTTGTTTTCAAGATGTTTAGATTTTTTTTTGGTTGCTTAGTCTCTGGATTCTCAGGAAAAATCTCAGGGTATTTTGATTTTATGCACGGAGATTTCCATCTGACCACATTTTACTAGCAAGACTATGAATGTGGTTTATAAGTACAGCAATTGCAGACTGCTTCTTTATTTCATATTTTTAATACAGTTGATCCTTTTTTCTTTTTTATTTAGTTTTATCATTCTGCATATCCTCTTCTTAACGACCTCTTTTTTTTATATTTTATAAATAGATTATGCAGTTATGTACAAACATAAAGCATTGTGCATTTAGTTTCTACCATCCACAACCTTGGATGGTAGAATGCCTGGAAATCTGTTTTCGTTTACAGTCTGGGTAGGATTTTACGTACACACTTTGAATTTAGTTTAGACTGAAAGTTTAACAACAATCATGTTGTCAATTACGTTTAAAATATTTTATATGTATATCTATATATATAAAGATGACGGTGTTTGTTTGTACGTTTGTAACCGCTGGCCAGAAGCCCCCACAGCACCCACAGACCTGAAACTTGGCCCAAAAATTCGAACGTATCCCAGTAAAATGCACCTCGAACGCCAAATTTTTAATTTCGAATTAGTTATTTTTAAATTATTTAATTAGTCTCATTTTTGGTGTATCCGCCATAATTGAGGGGGGAAAACCTTCCCACACCCCAAAACATTATATATCGTTGGAAAGGGTTTTTTTTCTGAAAAAGAAAAGTTTTAGCACGTTTCTGTCCGTTAATTAGGACAGGAGATATTAATTAATCAAATTTAGTCAATTTTCAAGGCCTAACTATGTACGCAGAACTGAAACACTAGGTCCATTTTCCAGATCAGCTGCTCTTTTGTCCCTAAAGTTACTTTGTGGTTTAAATTAGCGTATAGATTTAAGCCTTGAAAATTATTCAATTTGATTAAATAATATCTCCTGACTTAACTTTCTGTCTTTTATATTTATTTGGCGAATTGATTTAAACTTTAACATGACTTTAAGTGGAATTTAAAAGATGGAGCGCATTTGAACTAAAGAATATAACCATTTTTCTTCAAAGCGGGTTGGAGTGAATTTAAATTTATTTAGTTGACTTCCTCAAAATTCGGTGTTACCGAAAATGTCAGAATGGAACTATTATTGTTAAAAAAATAGTAGGTGACTCGGGCCTCTATTCAGTTCGTTACTGCTTCGGGCTACTCTTCGTATTGGCTTCGTAAAGTTTGGCAACAATTGGGAAATTTCCTAAACCTCCCAGCCAGTGAAACACTACTTTCTCCAAATCAAAAGAAAAAGAAAACGCTCTGGGAAGGAACAGTAGTTGTTTGCAGTCTAAAGAGTATTTTATTGCATGTTTAAAACATGTATTTAATGCCGCCATCACTAAGTTTTTAACAATAATAGTTCCCTTCTGACATTTTCGGTAACACCGCTATTCAGTTACCCTTCGTATTTGGCGTCATAAAGTTTGGCAACAATCGGGAAATTTACCAAACCTCCCAGCCAGTGAAATCTTGCTTATTTGAAAGTAACTGTTAGATTGTAATCACTTCAAAGAGATGGTGCGAAAGACATATTTCTTTTCTTTTAATGTTCACATTAAAATCATGGAAGAATGGTTGTGGCTGAGCTACCTGATACAATTGGTTCCCTATGTTAATAAATTTAGATTTGGCGATCAATTTTACATTGAAATTACTGTTAAATCGGTGAATTATATTAAATTTCAAGGGCAATATTGCTGTGTTCATTGAGAGCTTTCGAAAATCTTGGCACTAGAGTTGTGTCAAAAGTTCCATTAAAACGTAAAAATTTCGTTAAAAATAAATAAGTTCGTCACACGTACGCACAAGAAAATAAGAATAAAGTCTCAAGAGTGAGTTAAACTTTATTTAGTTAATTTCCTTTACATTTATTGCTCGGGCATCGCCTTGCGGGTACTGCTAGTATATATATATTTGCAGCTATAAGATGAGTAAAATTTTTACTCATTGAACAATTAATGCTCAAATACAATAATCAGCTGAGGGCAAAAAATGAATTATAATAATCATTGCTTCGATTCAGTAGCTTTCAATTCTCTCATAGAGCCTATGGAGCCGTCCGTATTTTGTAGCTTTAGCCATAAGATGTTCAATATCATTAAGATTTGCTAAAATGTATGTTCTAAACTTTGTATTACTTTTCTGTGTTTCACAGATTCTCAGATGTGTTCAGTAACTCCTGTTGTCAGTGTTTCCAAGTGCAGCTCCTCACTTACTATTCCAAAGAAAATGGATGCAATTCGTAAAGACAGTTCCTCCTCATATGAGTCATCTCAAGCAGTATACCATCCTTGTAATTATGCACCTGCATCAAAGTTAACGATGCTGCCATCTACGCACTTTGTTAATCCACAAGTTCACTCATCTGTGGATATTCAAGTTATGAACTCGTCAAATAATTCACATGTTTCTCCTCATCCTACTATTGTACAAAGAACTTCTGTGATAGACAATGCTGCTAATGTTCTTTCATCATGCCCTTCAAATGTCCAACAGGAAAAGTATGCTCTTAAATTACAAGATAACTTAAGGATGAAACCAGACCATAATGAAATATCTTCAAGTAAATCTTTTAATCAAAATGTGTCATTAAAGTCCAAGCTGGAGTTTCAGTCGCATGAAAATCTTTCACATTGTAGTCAGCCTCTCGACTCCAAAGAAAAAGATTTCCCTAGTGCTAAAAGTACACCTACAAGAATTACTGGCCAACTTGGTCGTCGAAACAGGATAGCTGCCCACTTTTCATTGCCGATTGATTAACTTTTAATCGACTTTATGCACTTTTATGTATGAGAATATCATAGACATTTTCTACTGACACACATTTTAATCATTATTTTTGTAGCTTTTATTGTTGTTTTGTTGTTGAAGTATTTATTTTAATTTATTCAGGCAAAATTTACATGTTACGGGTTAGTAATTATTCTATAAGAAAGAGAAAATAACTGAAATTTAATTGTTTTCTTTTCACGTAGTCGTTTTTCGGTTTTATGTAATTTTCATAATGTATTTTAAACATGGATGTGATTTTTGAAACTCATCTTGCAGTATCATATATCATCTTGTTGTGAATTATTCATAAACAATCTATTTGTTTACTAAGTTATTTTAATTGAAATTCACCAAAAGATGAGATATTTTTCTTACTGCTGTTGAGGTTTTAAATCATAGATAAGGATGAGCTCTTAAAAGTCCCAGAATACTATTATTTTAGCCCACCTTTTATGAATTGCCTGGTCATGTAATCCTAATGTTAGGCTTATGAAAATTATACCTTTATTTACCCAAAATTTCTTTGCATTGCATGGTTGTAAATATGCAAGCAAAACTCTTCCTGACTCTAACTGCATGCTTAAGATTTTTTGCAGTGCAGATTATAAACTTGTTCTTCTAAATATTTTCCCTTTTTCTTAATAATTTTTCTTCAGAGGGACTGAATGTAAGCCCTTAATCTTATATGAATTACACTAATGCATGTGTAAAACCAAAATATTTGTCCTGTACTTGTATAGCAAGTAAGACATTCTTTGGCAACTTTCAACTTTTAAATATTTCCATGTCCTTGAAAATTATATTTTATGACCCGGTAATGACTATCTTGTTAATTACAATGCTGTGATATAAGAATTAGGATTTTAGCCTATTTCTGTACAGTAGTGATGAGAAATATTTTATTGCTCATGATACATTTTCCTGTTTTGTTTTATTGACTGGAAATAATTGAAAATTATGTTTTGATCTCTTGTTATGATCCTAAATTGTCCTTGTATTGACTTTTTTTTTCCTGAAACCTGAATGGGGAATGATTATTTTTTTCTTTTGTTTTGAACATTTTATGTTCTAATTGTATTTGTAATAGGGTATTTATTTTTATTCAATAAAAATTTAATTTAATCTCTTGTTTTGTTATTTAAATTAGGCAATTGAAATGCAAAATATATTTAATTTTTTCAGCTATATATGCATACGATTGCAGTTAAAGATAAACTGCTTTGCGTCAAAAGATCAAATATACAAAATAAAAATTATTTTTTATTTTTAAATTAATCATTCCAGTTGAAGCCTCTGTATTAATTTAAAATGTGACAGTGTTGGGTGTTACTTGTGACAGTGCTTTTGCTCTGGAGTTGGATTTCATACAAAGCAGTTGGTAACACATTAATGTAATGAGCAGTAATTTTACTGCATTTTAGCCAGGACTAAGGCAAAACTACATGCAATGTACCTACAACCTGGTTATGACATTTAGAGACTGCAGCTCCATTTGTGTTACGCAGTCATTAGTGTAGTGTAATGATTAATAACGGAGCTGGAAGCAGATGTCCTCTCATAACAGTTTGGTGACATCTGCCAGTTTAAAGAAAATCTCAACTGAAATGAAAGGACATTTGCCTCCAGCTTGGTTATTGACTATTCCAGACTTATGAGCCTATAACTAGTACAAAACTGCTGTCTCTGGATCTCATACCCGAGTTGGTTTTCTGTATGTAGCACATTAGTGTTCTCTCTCTTCTGTCAGTAACTCGCTGGCTTGACATTAGTGTATTTTCCACATTCATTCGGATAAATTGAAACAAAAGGATTATTAGAATTAAACTATTGAGTAAGTTAAAAAAATCGCAGTACTATTCTCGACAAGTTGGGGGAAAGGAGACAAAACAAAAGCACAGCCACATACCGTCCTTTACTCAAAGCCCCTCATGGAACTTTTGACTCCTGTAACTTTGTTGTGGATGAAGCTAGAAACCTGAATTTACACTATCTAAGAAGCCTGCAAGGTGAAATGAAAATACATCCAAAAATGAAACACCAGTTTTAAGATGTAGAGTTTCATTTGAAATTAATGAAGAAATTTCATCATGGGTACAACTGAATTGCAAATACAGTCGAGTCTCAGTTACTCGGAAGTTCCAAAGGACCAGCCAAACGCTTAGAGTAATTGGTTGTTTGAATTACAGGAAGTTCTCACGGATATCTCAAGAGTGTTGGGACCAAATAAACACTTGGAGATAAAGAAATATTTGAGTTATAAGGATTCGAGTTAACAAGACTCACTGTATATCACAAACAAACTGTCCGTATATGAATTTCCGATCATGCGTTAATCTTAAAATATAAAGTTAAAAAACTAATCAATCTTTAAGAATAGCAGAAATGGTTGAAGAGTGGTACTTAATTTCCGAGTTTGAAGTGAAGATAATGCAAACAAATAACTGAAACACCATGCCAATGTACTGATTTTACAGTCATATCAAAGAATCCTGACTTTTTCCTGCCATGACTATGTATTTCGAATTTAAAACACGAGCACATCTTGCCTAGTAACTCATTTCACTGTAATGACAATGTTTTGTGATTTTCCTTACATAAAAATATGTAGATAGCGTTAACAACGCAGCCTACCTTAATAACTTGTTGCTTGCACCTTGATCGTCAATATTATGGCAGTCTACTGACAGTATGAATGCAGTACCGTATATTGATGCAGGCGTTTCTTTCAGGCATCTCTTCATGCCGGGGGGGGGGGGGGAGAGAGATACTGCTTTTCCAAAGAAAGTCGACAGCACCCTCTTCCCGGGAGGAAACTCAGTTTCCACTATTACATCCAAAAATAAATTTATAAAAAAGTAAAGATAAAAGGAATAAATGTAAAAATAAACAAAAACTGAAACATATGGTGAGTGTGTGTGTGTGGGGGGGGGACAACAAAAACCAAGCCTATACTTATATGACGAGCCTGGCAGTAACCCTGTATAGTTATCGACGCTTTAAAGTGCAACATTTCAGAATATTTGTTGCTATTTATTTAAAAAAGCATTTTCCCGTCATGTGAATGTAACAAAACGTGTTTTGTCGATTAATAGTGTTGTATAAATGTATACAGACTTATATCACTTTCTGTTTACACTTATATCACACCGTACAATTTACAGTCGAGTCTCGATAGCTCAAAGCCAAATAACTGGAACATTCCTTTGCCTATAAGTGTTTATTGAATTCCTAGACTCTTGATAAGTCTGTGGGAACTTCCTATGCCTCAAACTACTGAGGATGCGAAGCTCTTAGCCGGTCTCTAGGGACATTGGAGCTATTGAGACTGTAGTTGGATTAATAAAACTTGCAAATAGATAGATTTCCTTTACACTCCTTCAATTAAATGTGAGATGACGAAATAACTTCTGTCTGATTTGTAACAACAAAAACATGATGAATATGATCAATGCAATATGATATGAACTAAAAGCAAATACTTTTAAGGAAAAATATGAATACAAGAACGAAAATTACAAAATCGTTGCATTTGCAATATTTGGCCTAAAGCGTTGATTTTAACACTTACGAAATGCAACATGAATAATTACATTACGCTATTGCTATTTTTTTCCTCGTTTCCTTTAAAACCCTTTACATTTTCTTCTCAAAAGTTTTTGGTACACCTCTCCTTTTAATATTTTTTGTTTTTCAAGTTGATTTGAATCTTTTAAGAAAAACAAACTCCTCTTCAATAATTCTGATTCATTTTTGACACTTAGAGCTCTTAGGGAGCTAGCGTTGTAGCATTTTTTTTCACATTTAGAATTATTGCTATACCTCAAAAGTAATGCAAAGATTTAACTTCAAGTCGAGGCATTAATATAGGTCCAATAGATGTGATTGATCGATCTCAGTTTTATTTAAGGATTCAACTTAAAGTTAGTGCATTTAATTTCATTTCACACTCCAGGGTCCCCCGTACCTACCACAGCTTCGTGGTTTAACCGGGGATAGGGCCCTGAAGAGCGCTCTGATTTTAATTTGGAACCAGAACTTGGGGTCGAGCAAACCCTAGGCCCAGCACCCCCAGAGGTATCGTTTCACTTGGAGGACTTTGTGACCACGACATTTTTAACGCCTCCCAGCCACCATTAATCAAGACGGTGGATCTTTGATCGGCTGGGATCGAACCCGGGTCCCTCCGGACACGAGTCCGATGCCTTACCCATCGGGCCACCGCACGGCCCATAAGTTGGGGCATTGATGGGTTCAATAGATGTGTTTGCTATCAAGCGCGGATCCAGAGAGGGGATTATGGGGATCATGACCCTCCCTTAGATGGCCAAATGTAGCCAGGAACTACATTTTTGAGACATATTTCGAAAAATCCGCCATTCTCGCACAAAAATAGCGCTTTGACCCCTCCCTTTCTAAAAATGACCCCCTCTTAAACCAGAAGCTGGATCCGCCCTTGTTTGCTATATCCAGAGCCGGATTTAGACCTAACGAGGCCCTAAACCAGGATCATTATTGCGTCATTTCAAAGCTTTCTAGCCCCTGATCGTCCAAATGACAGGCGTGCCCCGTGAGGACAAATGTTTGGAAATGGGGACTATCTCCACAAAATGGGGACGTTTGGTCACCTTATGAAGGGCGAATTTTCTTCCTCTACTATCCATCGTAGTCTCAGCAAACTGTATTATTTTGCTTAGAAAAGGTTTATCACAACGCATGAGGGGGCGGGAAGAGCTTTGAGTGGTCTTACTTATCTGGCCTTGCACATGAGGGTTCGATTTTCATCGATGCCCTGGGTACTATCGCCTTTTTTTGGGGGGGGGCTCTAAATCTTTCTTTAGCCGTTAATACATAAAAATTGGAATATTTTATTGTTTATAATTTTGAAAACTGAGGTGAAGAGCTCAGCGCGCAGTCCTTCTTAAATTGAGCAAATGCTCCCGCGTGAAATCTGAAAACCGAAAGCATTCTCACTCCGGTTTAGTTGTCTTCTGTCAATCGTCAGTGCTGAACGTTTTCATGTGGTATTTTGATTTTATGCAATTATCGTTCTCAGGCATGATGTCGCTGATCGTTCTCTCATAAAATTGATAGGAATGTTCGCATGTGGCGGTTGAAAGATGTCGCTTGATTATAAACAAATGTTCAAATTTCATGAAGAAACTCATAAGCTTGATTCCTACCAAGCATGTATTTGTTTACACCCGTTATTGAAAGTGATTGACAGGTGTCGGAACAGTCACGACAAAAGCAACAAATGAAAACTTTAACAGTTATTTGGAGTTTAACTATGCCTCTTGACAACTGTGACGTCGTCATAACGCCCCTTTTTAATCCGCATAGCTGAAAACACAAGTGAAAAGCACGGAAGATGTAAGAAAAAAGTAATCTAATATTAGTATCATATAACTAAAAAAGTAAATATTTGCTGTGTGAGCTATCAGATTTCGCTATGAATACTTTATGCGCTATGAATTGTCTTTTTCTTTTTAATTTAACTAGCTTTTTTTCATAGATCAATATCCATGTCTTCCCCATTCTGCTGTTTGATTGTTCATCCTCTTGTTTAGTGAAGAATACCTCTAATTAGAAACATGCCTGCTGGGGTAATCGACGACGGAGAGGGATATTCCTCGATGGTAATATTTTTTGGATTATGATAATTTGTTGTATTGAAACTAAATGATACATGTCCTTATTAGATTTTTACATTGGTAAATTACCAGGATTATTCTTGATCCATTGACTAAGTTTGATAACTTATGAGATGACTCCTATGCAACTTTCTTTTCTTTAAAAAGAATTTTGAAACATGCTGAATTTTCCGGGGTTAGGAATTATTCCTGGATTTCGATAATTCCTGGTCTCTTTGTGGTAAATATTGAGCACCTAGTTTATTTGTTTAGTAAACTGGCAGTTTGAAAGCACTAAAAGTAAAGAACATAATACTTCTTCCAAATAAACTACTAGACTTAGTTAATCAGGTGATTTTTTGAGATTGTAATGTGTTAGGTAAGAATGTAAAATATCGAGAAATTTTTAGGCTATGGAAATTTTTCTTTTCAGATTTTTGGTTTTTGAAAGAAAAATAAGTTTTTTTTGTAATAATTTTTTCTGAGAAAGCATGAAGTTATAATTCTTTTTTTTTTACCAGGGGTGCTTACTAAGATGCCTACTAATGCATTGCTAAACATTAAAGTATTCGACAAAATCAGATTTTTGATTCATCTGCTGAATAAGCATTTTCTCGAATGACAATGGAATTGTTTGGTGAATCCTTAAGAAATAAATAGCAATACGAATAGTTCAGTTTTCTTACTCTTTGTACTGCTTCCACCAACTATCCTATTTGTATCACTGTTTAAAGAAAACATTAATGCTTTTTTATTATATTGAAAAGCCAGGGCTGAAACCAGACTGTTGTTTCAGGGAGAGTTTTACCAACATTTCTCATGAAATATATGTGATATTATTTTTATTGCTAGAAAAATCTATTTAAAAGAAATAATACCTTTTCCTTCAAATGTTTATTTTTAGTATACTAGGCAAAGGGGCTCCCAACTGTTTAAATTCTCCACTAATCATAATGAGATGAGTGAAGTAACACAAATCTTTAGATAAAGAAATTTCATTAGATATCAATATCATAAACTGAAATACTATAGAGGAAAAAAATACATTTGAAACAAGAAATTGGATAAAAAATATGACACTACTTTGTTTAGAAAATTAAAAATTTTAAATACATGATATATTATATGACGATTTCTTATTGCATTTAAATTTTTGATCTAAATTATTCTTTTCTCTCTTAATAGATGGGGTTAATGTATGTCTTCAATTTGATAGTAGGCACTGGTGCTCTTGCAATGCCAGCTCCTATAGCAGAAGCTGGTTGGCTCTTAAGTTTAATTATTTTAGTAATTTTAGCATTTATGAGGTAAAAAAAATTCCTTTCTGTTTACTTTTATAAAAGTTATGTAATGTGCTTTTTATTTCCTCGGGTTGTGAAACAACTTTTTAAAATTCCAACAAAGTTTTATTTTGCTCGTCTCAATTCTGTCGAAAACCATAAGCTGTTAGACTGGCATTTTAAAGCTAATAATGAAATGCACTAATTCCTCTATATTCACTATTTTTCTTTAATTTCAGTTGCAAAACATATCTAGTATTTTTGAGTGACAATAATGTAATGCTGTACTTACAAAGTATTCATAAATTTTTATAATTGGTAAACTTAAAAAGTGGTTCAACTTAACATGTCAGAGTCAGTGTTTTGATTTTTGTTAAATTTTTTTTGTTAGTTATTGATCTTGAGCTTTAGTATTTATAATATTATTTTTATATGCTACTAGCTTTTTGCCCGGCGTTGCCCGGGTGCGTATTAATATAAAACTTTAGCTTCTCAAAAAATTCTAATAAAAATTTAACGCAAAACTTGTTCATAAACAACGTTCTTAGTTTCACCTTCAGGCGCAAGAATAAATAAATTTAGTCTTGATGTAGTAGTTCTCTCTTGTTGTTCTTTTAAACGAAACTGACGCTGACTCACTGTCTCTGATTGTCTTGATCTAGTTGCTCTATCTCTCAGATCTCTTAGACCAGTGGTTCTCAACCTTTTTACAGCCACCGCCCGCTGTAGGGTTGAAAATTTTTTCAGCGCCCCCTTTGCGGACGTACGTAAAAGTGGAAGGGGGGGGGTCGTTTTCTTGACAGGTTTAATCCCATAATTTTACCCAAACAGAAAAATGACTATAAAGTTAAAAACTTATGCTTTTTTTTTTCTTTTTCTTTAAGATAATTTTTAGAAAAAGTGGGCATTTTCCCCCTCTAAAAAGCTGTGTCAGTAAAAACCAAGTGCATAGAATGAGTCCATTAAATGAGTGAACCATTTTTTAGGTGAAAAAGAACAACACGTTTTGAAATAAAAATACATCGTTTTTTCAACATTTTGTTTGAAAACTAATATATTTTGAAAAATACATTACGTTCAAATAGTTCCTGAACAGTCCGATCCTAAACAGTCTTGCTCTTATTTACTTGCAACTATGCAATACGCATCCCCTATTTATTGTGTACAGATATAGGGTTTTACTACGGAAAGGCTAGCAGCCGTTACTCCTATTTTTTCCCAGAAGGGACAAGGACTTGAAACTATAGCTCGTACCTGTCACCTTTAAAGATTATAAACGAAGTTTTAATTTAAAAAAACTGGTGTAAGTTGAATTTAAAAATCAAGAGATAAGTTCAATTCAAAGAAATTCTTTTCGATTAATTGGTTGAAAAGGCGGCTTTGAAGTGGCTTTGAAGGTTAGATAAGATAACAAAAGTTATAAGGACCGTATTTTTCGGCATATAAGACGCACCCAATTTTAAGTTAAATCCCCCAATTTTAATTAATCTTAAATTTGTGCCGTATAAGACGGTGCATCTTATACGCCGAAAGATACGGTATGCCTTTGGTGACATCGGAGTAAAGACTGCGGTAAAGTATCGGGGATACCCCCCGAAATTTGTTTTGAAAACGAAGTTTTAAAAATGTGGATTCTTTAGTTCTATGTTTCGTGGTGGTTGACACTTAAATTCAGATTCCGCTCCCTGTAAAAACATATAAAATTGACGTAATTTTAGACAATTTTTGGTAGTATTAACTAGGGAGAAAGAGGTATCTTATAAAGATTTTTCATAATTGAAGTTATTTAAAAGATAAGTTTAGTAATGTTAGGGAGTCAGAGCTCCATCTAACGTTCTCCGAAATAAAAGTATAAAAAACGCAAAATTTAAGCTAGTTTTATTGATGAAGAGGGAAAAGTCAAGGTTCAGGAGTTTTCCCCAGAAATTTTTTTCACGTTGCACCGTGAAAAATGCGATTGTTACCTTGTTAGGGGGGGAAGCTCAAGCGACACAAAATGTCGGTCAAGATAGGTGGCTCTTAAATTTCGTGCTATTGACAAATTTTAAGCTATCGCTCATGAACGTTAGGAGAAAGATCAGGGTTTGGGAGATATCAGCAGAAAATATCTTTTTAAGCTATAATGAGGAATCTGCATGGGTCGGGTAATCACGAACTGTTGATTAATTTTAATAGTCTATTACTTCAAACCCCCAAATATCAACTCGGTTTTTAAAAATCTGCTCAGGATTTTGCAAAATTACAGCTTAAAATCGGCTAAAAACGAAACTAAGTTCACGTGACACAAAAAGGGGAGGAGCTTGCTTCGACGTCGAAGGTTCACTTTGAGTTGCGCTACGGCGAAACTGGTTGCGGTAGAAATGAGGG